>CM024535.1:5597410-5686269 GCA_014182385.1 Eucalyptus viminalis
ACAATCAAGGTAGACTTTAGAAAAGTCTATGACACGATCGATTGGGTTTTCCTTGAGATTGTCTTTAGGCCCAGTTCTCAATCATTTGACCGGCTCATCATGACATGTGTGAAGACCCCTAAATTTTCCATTACTTTGAATGGGGAGTTACATGGGTTCTTTGCCGGTGGGCGTGGGCTTCGTCAGGAGACCCATCCCTTTACACATTTACATTGGTCATGGAGGTACTTTCGGGTATTCTCACCACTCGCTCTTCGATCGGAATTCCAATATTACTAGAGATGTAAAGCAACTAGCCTTTCACACTTATTCTTTATGGATGACGTCTTCCTGTTACGAAAGCGGGACTTGCCTTCAATGAAGCTATTCAAGGAAGGCCTCCAAATTTTTACGATTGGGTGAGTTGGTTCAAACACAAATAATAGTGAAGTCTACCTTGCGGGAGGTTCACCTTCTTTAAGGAAACAAATCCTCCTTACCCTTGGTTTCCTAGAAGGAAGCCTACTAGCTCGCTATCTCGAGGTTCCCATCATCACTTCCGGGATCGATAAGGCGGATTCTTTGCGTGTTAGTTAAGCGCATCCTTTGTGAGAATACAATCTTGGACCCATTGTGTCATGCCCCGACCCTCAGGCACGCACACCTCCCATACTTTTGGTCGATTTTATTATGCGATATCCCAGGACTATGTATCGCCGACCCTTTCATTTCTAATAGCACGAAGCGGTTATAAATGCAGAATGATAAAAAAGCGATGGGATAGAAAAGCAGGCCATACATTTTCTGTTGAAATTCACAACAACGACTTTTTACATGCAAACAAGGTCGACAAGACGGGATAGGATTTCGGTCCTCATCCGGGTCGTACTCGATGTCATACTCGGGGTCCTCCTCCACGTACTCCTCTTCGGGTTCCTCGGCAAGGATCTCCTCGTCGATTCATGCTGTAGGCTCCTCATCCGAGGTCACGAAATGGTTATTCCAATAACCCGCGAGACCACGTCTCGGCAAGTTCTACCCTCACAAAGACCCGATTAGTAAACTAATACACCTTAGGGCTGCCTATGCCTGACATGAGTCAAATGACTTACCTTAGCCTCGAGTTCCACATATTAGTACGAGATCGAATAGGCGCTGAAGCAATCACATCTCGCGGATGAAGCATCGTGTCATTATCGGCAGTCGATTACATGTCAGCACAGACCACTCATGGTCACTTTCATTCAATCGATCATTTCTGACATCAAATCAAGGCAATGAATCACATCAAATCACACTCAGATTGAATCATCGATCAATCGACTTAGTCGATTACACGCCAACAAGACCACTCACGGTCATTCCCGATCAATCAACCGATTCACGACATGAGATCAAAACAATGATCAATCGACCTAGTCGATTACATGTCATACAAATCACTCTCCACGGAGGGTATCAAAAAGCGAGCCACGTGCATTCTCTAGGACGACATTCCAGTCTCAGGAGTCCACGTGCCTCGAACCTCGGGCCCACGTGCATTCTCGGGCGACCTCTTCGCCAAAGTGATCTGTCAGTCACCGAGCGTGCCTTTTAGATGCCTGCACTTAGTCACGAGCTCCGTCAATGCTCTCGGGCGTCGATTCGCCAAGGTGACGTACAGTGAACACTTTACTATGCTCTCGGGCGTCTTTTCGCCAGGTGATACGCGATCACAGAGCGTGTAAACAATTCAATATGCTCTCGGGCGTCTTTTCGCCAAGGTGATACAGTGCGATCACAGAGCCAACGTAAACAATTCAATATGCTCTCGGCGTCTTTTTCGCCAAGGTGATACGCGATCACGAGCCAACGTAAACAATTCAATATGCTCTCGGGCGTCTTTTTCGCCATGGTGATACACTGATCACAGAGCCAACGTAAACAATTCAATATGCTCTCGGGCGTCTTTTTCGCCATGGTGATACACTGATCACAGAGCCAACGATTTCTCAATCAAATAATTAAATCAACTCAACAAAGCATTATAAATGCTGAATAACATACTTGGCCAATTCAATCTCAATCAATTCCAATCAAATTAGGGTAAATCCCTAAAATATCACAATTTATTCAATTCCATACAACGTAGAGCTCAAATAAATAAACGGACTGCGCCACGACAATCAGCACGAGATTTCGGTCGTCAGCCATCAAAATCTTAATTTCCGAAAAATAATTAATTAATTTATTAATTTCGAAAATTAAATAAATAAATACAATAAATTGATTTAGCTTGTGATATAAAACGATTAAATAAACGGTTTGCGCCATGATCGTTAGCGTAAAATCCGTCATTTCACTTAATCCCAGGTTAATTTCAGGAAATAAATAATTAAATAATTAATTTCGAAAATTAATATTTAATTTAAAAAATACCACCTAGGCCGAATCGCTTAATAAACACCCGATAAGGGACGGGAAAAATCCCAAGAAGGATCCAATAAATACTACATGCAATTCTCTATCTAATTACACTAATTACATCACTAATATACAAAGCAATTAACTAATAATCACTAATCAATTCTAATCTAACAACATAATTACACTTAATTAGCACTAATCAACCTTTAAGTATAATTAGCGCACTAAGAAGGCATTAGTGAGTAAAACTCACTCGAAACGACGGGCTCCACGCGAGGATCGACTTTCCCCAAAGCGGGCCGAGCATCCGGGCTCAGGAAGGCGGCCAAAACGGGCCAAAACCCCACTGTCAAACCCATTTTCTATCTTCTGTGATCGCTGCTGGAAGGGGCGGTTCCGGCATCGGTTGAGGCAGCCAAGGGCGGCTGAGGGCGAGGCGAAGCTTCGGCGAGGTCGACGGTGGCCAGAGGAGGTCGGGCAGCGGCCGGAGGCGACTGAACGAGACTGAACAGAGGCGGCAGGAGCTGGACAGCAGCTCTGGAACAGTAAGCTGGGCGAGAGAGCGACCAAGGCGCGCAGAGACAACCGCCGAGCGGTGGAGCACGCGGGTGGGGCGAGTAGCGACGGCAGCTCCGGTTTTCTTCTCTCGACGCTACTGTTCTGCTTTTGTTTCTGTTCGAACCAGAGAGAGGAGAGGGGAGGACGCACGTGGACGGCAGTTCGGCGGTGAGCTTGGGTGCGCGTGAGCAGCTCCGGTGGCTTGCGGGCGTGCGACGACGGCGGCGAGAGGCGGTGATGGCAGCTCAGTCTGCGGCTTCCATGGAGTCGAGCAACCGAAGAGGAAGATGGGGGGTTTGGTCGACGGAGGAGAGAGATGAGGAAGAGAAAATCAATTTCTCCTTTTCCTCTCACACTCTCTCTCTCTCTCTCTCTCTTAGGTCAGCCACACGTGGGCCACCACCAGCTGTCTTCCACCCTTCAATTTTTGACAAATATGCCCCCTTCTAGAAGCATTTAGGTAGGCAAAATATGGGATAAGTGTGGCATACAATTTCTTAGGTTTTTTTTCAAATTGCCTTAATTATCTTGAATTAAATCAAAACTAACCCCAAATTAATTTATTCAACACCTCGTCATTCCATTGGTATTTTTAAGCTACCAATATAGCCCCACTTCGCATCCATTCACAATCCGCTTCAATTGAATAAAAACGGCCCTATTTATCAAGGTCGGAATTAAAACCCGAAAATCTGGATGTCACAGATTGCTTCCTCTCCTTCGCCGGTTGGCTACAATTGATCAGGTTAGTCCTTCATGCCATCCAAGCATACTAAGCTAGTGTTTTTATCTTACCTGCAGCTATCTTGGATCAAATTGAACAAATACTTAGACAATTCATATGGAAAGGCCCGAAGTTGGGAAGAAGGGGTGCAAAGTTTTCTTGGGAGGACGTTTATTGCCCAAAAGATGAGAGAGGCCTTGGGATCCAAAGGCTTTGGGAGTATAACAAGGGCGCCGTGTTAAAACATATATGGATTCTATTTGTCGACAAGGAATCTTTATGGTGCAAACGGATTCACTCGACCTTCTTAAAAAGGTCGAATTTCTGGATAGCCAAAAAGCCAACCTGCTATTTTTGGGCTTGGAATAAAATCCTCAAACTCAAGACTGAGTGTCGAAGCTCCTTCTATTGGAGAATCGGGGATGGTTGCTCGATATCCCTTTGGTTTGATAACTGGCATCCTATGGGCCCTTTGAACTTGTATTTTCCGAACTTGGCCATATATGCATTTGGCCTTCCTAGGCAAGCGATACTTGTGGACCTATTCACTGATTGTGGAGCTATGATTGAGGGGGTCTTGGACTCTTAGGCGGATCCCCTTCCCACCCTCTCCCACTCTTCCAATCGTTTTGGCTGGAAGGAAAACACCTTCCATCTCTTTACGGTGGCCTCAGCGTGGGATTTGATTAGGAGGAGGAAGACTCAGGTCTCCTGGCACAAATTCATTTGGAACAACTCCATTACTCCAAGGTACCAATTTAACCTTTGGCTTATTGCCAAACGCAGGCTTCCTACCCAAGCTCTATTATTATCTTATGGTAGGATAGATAATGCCTTGTGTCCTTTACTGCAATGAGGCGGATTCTATAGACCACCTAGTTTTTGGCTATCGCATCTCCGCTGGCATTGCCTTATTTTGGGTCTCCAGGTGCAATCTTCCATGGCGAAACAATTCATGGGTCGAGAATCTCAATTGGGCCGCCACTACCCTTATGGGCAAAGACTTTTATAAGTACATTGCTTTCTTCTCTTTTGGTGCTCTTTGTTATTTCATATGGAAGCACGAAACGGCATCTATTTCAAGAGCGAGCTTATCCATCCCAGCGGTGAAGAATCAACTCATCAAGATCGTTGGAGACAAGGCCACCACCTACAGGGGTGTGGATGATACTTATAGAAACCGGAGGCTACAGCGTAGCTGGGGTATTGATTCGATCATTTTTTCAGCTGGGGACTATTCTACTTCTGCAGGGCCCTAGCCTGGTGTTTGTTGTCTGGATACTCTTCATCTGCACAGTTGCTTCCTTGACGGTTCTTCACTTTTATCGCTGCCAGATGTGTGCATAGATTGTGGTTCATCTGGCCTTTCGTGGCCTCCCGTTTCTTTTTTTGCCTTATTTGGCTGTTTTGCTTCCTTAGGCCAGCTCTTGCGGTCCTCTTTTGCATTCGGCTGACTTCCACTCACTCTGACTTGTTGTCTTATTGAGTACAAGTTTTGTGGCGCCAAATCTTTTATAATAATTGGTTAAAGCTCAATATATTCTTACCCTTCATAAATAAATGAAAAAATTATTTATAGCATTGCCTCACAAGTCAGTAATATGATAAAATTAAAGGAAATTAACATGTGGATATTGATTAAATTATGGAATGAATTGATACATTGAATCCCTCAACATCTAATGGAAGTATGATATAAGTAACCTAAACCTGTCAAAGCATATATATTTGTACTTTCCCAAATGGCTGCAAGCATAGTGGCCTACGTCAACGAAGATTATTCTATTTTTTCTTGTTAGAGCCAATTCTAATTAGTCAAATTAGAACTCCGACCCCAATTGTCTTCTCAAAAGGTGTGCCGGGATGGATTCAGATTTCAAAGTCAAGGCGGGGCCGCAGATGCCACCCCCCACTAAAACCAAGTAGGGTCGTTGATAATTCATTGAGTTCACATGTTTAGTACAATTGATTTCGAGGATGTAGGTAATCCCATCGAATAGCATTTTCACATTAATCTAGAGCATTTTCACCAGAAACAATTCCTTGTTTGTGAAAACTTTCTTAATATCTCTTTAAACACCTCTTCTTCTCCAAAGGTAGGATTCTCTAAGAAATGTAACTTGACTAGTTAGAAACATTACCATTCTGGCACCTTTGAGTATTTATATACTCTGAACTAAATCTCCAGGTTGTTGCTGCTAAAAGGATGTCCCTAAAGAACTTGAACAAGAGGTTCGCCTACTGTGGGAAGGCATATCTGTAGCATTTTACTTAGTTTTCCCTAGTTCTAAGCATAGGGTTGACGACCTCAACTTTCCCTAATTTATCTTTTTACATTTGAGTCTCGTTTAATATAATTTGAAATCAATTAGTTGACGAATGAGAATGGTAATATAATAACTTGGACTACAATTTTGTCAACATGAAAATTGTACTGGTGTGATTCTTGTTCCCTGAATAACTCTGTGTGATTCACTTAGGTGTTTTGGTCCCATTTTTGCAATTAAATTAGATTTATCAAAAATTATATTGAACGAACTCGAAGAATGATAATAATTTACAAAAAGAAAAATGCAAATTTTAGCCTAAAGTTTTATTAAAATAAGAGTAAAATCGGTGTTGTTAGATTCGTGTCATGACATGCTCTTGAACATTAAAGATGGGGCCATTAAAAACCGCAAATTGAAGAACATGATCCCCTTTTTTCTCCAAATTCAAGAACAATTCAGAAGATTCCTCATATCTTCTTTCTACTATCTTCCCCGAGACTGCTTCCCATTTCAATGGACTCCCCTTCGGGTGAAAAGCGGTATGTTCCGCAAGGCTCTCCCGCCACATCCCCCTTCGTAAGAAGTGGGGAAGGGACCCCCCTATGACTCCCGCGATGCCTTCCCCAGGGTTGTCTGGGCGTGGTACAGGAGAATGATTAGGCCAGGACGAAAAGTCCTGGTGTGGCGGCGAGGGCTTTTTTCTTTTCTTCCAAAGGAAATTTTGATATTTGACCATAGAATATGCTACTTCTATTTGATATTTCTTCCACCATCTAGTCATATGAATTTTGGGCAATCACGGTTAGAATGTCCAATCGGTGGCCACATTCGTGAAATAAACTTAACAGAACACGAATCCTCTATTATACTATAATGGCCAATAAAAAAATTAAATTAATAAGTGAAACGACATCAAATGCCTATAAAGAAAACCCCATCAATAAATAATATGGATACTTGAACACTGAAAACAACATAAGCATCTCTGCCACCCGAACAAGAAAAAGAATACATGAGTGTACGTCATGACTATATATATCTTAATTCCCGATTGCAATTTTTAATGTTCATATTTATTTTTTTCATTTTATAATCAAATTATGATTTTTTGAGATGAATGGTGTGAAATGATAGAATATTTTTTGTACGAGGCAGTGAGCACTATTTTGGGGTTGATGTGGGCCCGGTTAACTTGTCATAGGTATTATTGGCAGGCCTGCCGATAACATGATGATGGAGACATACACTGAAACTGGAGGTCGAATTATTATCATCTGTTGCAAGACAAACAGAACCAGAAAGGAATCATAGGAAGTATGGAATGTCTGCAGTAGTTAATAATGATAAACAGTACTTCTAAGCTAGGTGTCCCAGCCTTGACTGCTGCTTGGTGAGAAAAACACGGTGGATGGATCCAAGAGGAAAATGCAAGTATGCCTTCCTTTGTTCCTCATTTATTTTTTCTTTTGCCTTTTTCTCATTTTTAGTAAATTTACTGGGTGTGCCAGCATTGATTTTTACAATTTCACATTTTTTTTTTTTTACTTAATCTAAATCTTATGCCGCACGTTTATTATAAGAAATTCCCCTTTCTTCTTTTATATTTACAGCGCTCTTACATTGAAACAAAGAAAGAATTGGGAAGATATACCGAGTCAAATGAGAGTGAATTGTTTAGATGAAATGTCTCATTGGGTTATCACACACTATCTCACCAAATAATAATGCTTAGTCAAACAATTTCTTGACCTTGGAGATGTTTGAGGCACCAAAAGCTATGTATTATGGAATGGTGAAAAGAAATGGAGGACAAAGAAAGAAGTGAGGAAGTTCTTAAGTTAAGTGCATAGCCACTTTCTTAGGAAGTTTTGAAAATGATGCATCTCAAATTGTCTGCCCGTCATCTAAACATAACTTCAATGGAAGTAAAGTAAATGAAATTGCTTTGCCAGGACAAAGGTAAGCTAAATGAAATAAATGCTCTCAGTTGTCCTCCCTTTCAGGCACCCACTTACGCTCGGGAGCATGCAAAGGCTAATGGCTCGCTAAGGGCGCGCATGACAAAATTCTTGTTTCTCGATTTCTTTGTTTCTTTGTTCCCCCGGAACAGGTTTGAAACAGAAATTCGTTTGGTAACGCAATTTGATTTTTTTTTTATTTTTGAAATAGATTTCTATTCCAGAAATAGAGAAATTGAAGAAATCAAAAGCTGAAATTTTTAACTTCTCAGGTTTGAAATAGAAATCAGAAACTGAAATCAAACCATATAAAAAGAACATTGCGCTTTCTTGCTAACTTAATTCACTCATAACCACAACTTCACAAATTATTGCTAATTTTCTTTTTCTTATTTTGCTCGTGTTTTTTTTTTTTTTTTTGCATTTTTTATAACTTACTCTTTAGGATGAAAGGAAATTGAATGGGTCCCCAGGAGTTTTCAAAAACGACCAAAGTTCTTAAATGCTTATTTAAAAATAATAGGGCTCTTTCCTCCTAGAAAAGGCACTCGCATGGCCAGTTGAAGGAAAAGTTCTTACGTAATAGATGAATAAGAAACGTGCCTAGAAATTTAACTTTATTTTTTTTTAGGGATTCAAAAATTTTGCAAAATCAAAATAATTAGATTGTTACACAATCTTGAATTTTAATTCGAATGTAAGAGATTCAAGAGAATCTCTCTCTTTGCTATGCAAGGGCCATTAAAGGTTCATTAAGCAACAATAAAGAAATTAGGGATGAGCAACTGGACTGATTCAATTCGAGAATCAAAATAAACCGGCCTTCCCCCGATTGGTTCCTAACCATAAACGTTACTTTAAGGTAGAATTCTCATATATTCCTTTACACCATTAATTTTATTTTGTTGATAATCTTGTATAATGCTAGTTTTTGATAAAATGACAAGGCTGTATAGGCGCCATTGATGGCACCCATATTCATGCTTCCTTGTACTTGTCCGAACCTACGCAGGATGAGCTTGCAAACGATACATTGACCGAGGAGGGAAACCAAATAAATACGCTTAGAAAAACAATTGCTAATAAAATGGCAAGGGAAAATAATATGCCGGAAATTCCATAAAATTGTATTTTCAACTTTTGTAATGTATTAGTATTATTTCTACTATTATTTTGTATTTGAGGATTTCTTATGTTGTTTTAGTATTATTTCAACTATTATTTTGTATTTGAAAATTTCTTATGTTGTTATCTAATCAATTTCTATTCCTAGAAATAGAAATTGTGTGTGCTGTTATCAAACGGTTTATGTTTCAGAAATAGAAATTTTGAGTCGTTGTCAAACGAGTTTCTTTACTCAGAAACTTGTCCGTGGAATAGAAATTAAGAAATTGATTTATGGCCAAAAATCAATTTCTGTTTCAGAAATTTTGTCATGCGCAGCCTAAGTGTTAAGCTTAGCTTAGGCTCTCTTAAGCCCACCAATTCACAACTTATTATTCGAGTTTTAACCCTGCAAGACAATTTGATTTAAGAGTCGCTACTAATTGATTTGAGGTCGGTCGGTTAGAAACTCAAGTGAAATATCGAAAGAAATACTCCACTCGTACACAACCAGAGAAATTAGGATCGGGGATTTAATTATACTAATTAATCATTAATGCCCTCCCAGTACTTAATCTTGTTTAAATATCAAATAAAGCATTTGTGCAGCATTTTATACCAATCATGAGTTATAGGATTCAATTCCTAAATAGAAATCCATGCATCATACAAGCGTAATTGGAATAAGCCAATATTTGCTTCCAATAACTTAAACACAATTTTTTTTTAATTCTTTTACGGATTTTCACACATTTTAAGCAAAAACAAAAAGACTAATTTTTTGCTTTTTTTTTTTATTTTGGAATATTTTTTGGGGATTTTTCTGATTTTTTTGGATTTTTTAATTAAGAAATATTTTTATATTTTCATTTAGCTGTAGCCAATTTGAATTCCTGAGAAAATTTTAGATAGTATTTGGAATTACATAATATTGACGTCAGCAAAAACCTAACTATACACTTCACGATGTGGTTGGTAGAGATTAGTAATTTTACAAATTTTTTGAGGGAGGGTTTCTTAGAAATTGGTAGCTCTAAAATCACCCGAAAGAAAATATAATTTTTTAGCCTAAATTTTTTTAAGCAGTTATTTATTACGACACTTACCAAGCTAAGATGAAAATATGTGTCATTAGAATTGTGTTGTGACATGCTCTTGACCGTAAAAAGAAAGCCATTAAGAGAGCAATCTAAGAGCATGAGCCCTTTTTCTCCGAATTTCAAGAACAAGCGAAATAATTTACATCAGTTTTCATACACATCTTCCTTCCATTGTCATCTTGAAGTGTTTTTTCTGTCCTTTCAAGAAAATAAAATAAAAATATTAGGTATCGAAAGCGTACTAATTGATTAATTAGTGTAATCAAGTCACCGACTCTAGATTCTCTGGTTGCATAGGAAGTGAGTTATACTCTCATATCTCACTTGGTTTCTAACCGACCCTAAGGATTAGAAGCAAGGGTTACTAATTACTCGACTAAACCACCTTGAGTCCTCCTTCTCTACCAGATCATGGGTCGTAGGCCCGTCCTTTAGGCAATACCCCTAGACCTATTTCCTCCCTCGAGAGGTAGGTCGCAACAATTAGGTTTTGTGTATTTGATTAATGGTTGACCTCACATAATGAAATTGCTCAAAGCTCTATTTGCTTTTCTAATCAATCTCTTGTTGCAATAGAATGTTGAAAAAAAATTCTTCTATTTTTTTTTTTTTGTTTTTTTTTTTTTTTGGCAAAGGTGTTATTATTCTTGTTTTTTTTTTTTTTTGGTTAAAGGTAAGATATATATTGATAAAAGCCAAATGTACAAAACGATCTCGACACCAGTAACTTGCACTCCAAATGTAGTAACAAAAGAAGTGGAAGGGTGACGAGAAGCAAAAAGCCGCAGAGGCGGCACAGCAACAACAACAACAACAAGGCCAAACTAAGCACGGCTAGCTCGACCAGCTAACAATCAGAGACAAAAGCAAAGAGGAGGCCATCGTCTGATCAAGGACCTACGGGTCCCCATTGAAGATAATCGGGTCTAGACTCCAACTTCTCTGCAGCCTTCGTTTGAAATTGTCTTCGACGTTCCGAAGGTGATAGCCTTGTCCCGAACCACTTTAAAGAGGTGGTTCTTAATGGCCAGAATAGAGAGAGGCTGGTCTCTAAAAATGATGTCATTCCTATTTTTCCAAATGATATGGCACAATGCGCCAAATGAAAAGCGGGCTATGCACTTATAGAAATCTTTCCCCATCAAATAGGTAGTTGCCCATCTGAAATTCTCCCCCCAACCTCTGTTGCGCCAGGGTAAATTGCATCTGGACGCCCAAAAGAAAGCAATGCTAGTCGTGACACAACAGTCAAAAAACAAGTGGTCAAGAGAGTCAGGCACATTCTTGCAGAACGCACAGGCAGCATTTCCAATAATACCATAGGCCAAAAGGAGGTCCTGAGTTGGAAGCCTACGTTTGGCCATGAGCCAAAGATTGAGTTGATATCGAGGCACTATGGCGTTGTCCCATACAAAGGAGTACCGGTGGACCGCGTCCTCTTCTTCCCCGATGAAGTTCCACGCCGATGCCATAGTGAATTGGCCCGAAGAGCTTTCTTGCCAACAGCAACGATCCGGGTCATTCGTCGAGGGTCGGAAAGAGGTTGCCCCCATGATTGAAGCACCCACCTAAGAGCTTGGCCAGCATCGAGAAGAGGTCAGCAACACAAGCTTGTCTAGAGAGCCCGAGCTATAGATAAGAGAGTCTGAAAAGAACGAGGTTCAAGGGCCCTCTAGTGTGCCAGTTGTCAAACCACAAAGAGGTTGTTTGACCATCGCCAATTTTCCAGTAGAAGGCCATCCTGAAATTCCTTCTTAGGGTCAACAAGCTCTTCCAGGCCCAGGATCCAGATGTTGGCTTCCTAGCAAACCAAAAATTCTTATTTTTTAAGAACGCGGAGTGTATCCATCTACACCATAGCGCTTCCTTGTCGGGAGAACAAGATCCAAATATGCTTTAGCATGGAGGCTTTATTGCAATCTTGGAGCCTCCTAACACCTAGCCCTCCTTCATCCTTTGGAAGGCAAACGTCATCCCAGGCTACCTTAGCACCACCCCTGCCTAAGTCCGGACCTTTCCATAGGAATTGTCTACATATTTTCTCTATCTGTTCCATCACAGCTGAAGGTAAAATAAATACACTAGCCCAGTAGGCTTGTATAGCATGAAGAACTGACCTGATAAGCTGAAGCCGACCAGCAATAGAGAGAGGAAGCGGTGGGTCCAGGCTGAACCCTTGCGGTGATACGATTGACCGGGTACAACGATCTGCTTTATTGATTCTCGAAGTGATAATGGGAACCCCGGTACCTAGCGGTAGGCTTCCTTCTCGAAAACCCAACTCCAATAGAATATTATTCCTTAGGGAGGGATTGCCACCCGCCAAGAAAATTTCACTCTTGCACAAGTTAGGACGAAGGCCACTCCAGGAGGAAAATATATTTAGAGCTTCCTTAAGGAGAGTCGCCGTAGGAAGGTGCGCCTCACAAAAAAGGAAGACATCATCTGCAAAGAAGAGATGTGAAAGACCCACTGCCTTGCACCTCCAGAAGAACTTGAAATCAGGCCTCGAGGATTGCTTAAGAATGATCCCTGAGAGCACTTCCATGACCATAGTGAAAAGGTAAGGAGAGATGGGATCACCTTGGCGTAGCCCTCGACCGCTCGCAAAAAACCCGTGGAGCTCTCCATTCAAAGCTATTGAGAATTTGGGAGTGCGAACACACGTCATAATTAGGCTAGTGACAGAGTGAGGGAATCCAAAGGCCAGCATCACATTCTCAAGGAAGCCCCAATCCACAATATCATATGCTTTCCTGAAGTCCACCTTTATCGCACACTTAGGTAGATAAGGCTGAAGGTGGAAGCTAGAGAATAGCTCCTGAGCCAGTAATATATTGTCCCTAATTCGTCTACCTTTATAAAAGCAGTCTGAAAAGGGCCTATCGTGTTATTCAAAGCTAGGGCGACCCGATTAGCTAGCACCTTTGTAATACACTTGTAGATAGTGTTGCAGCAGGCGATAGGCCTGTAATCCTCCACAAGTGGCGTTGAGCACTTTCGGAACCATTACCAAGATGGTATTGTTAACCTCCCTCAAGAGATTTCCGGAGTTGAAGAAATCCAACACTCGGCGATCGTTACTAAAGGACCTACCGTGTCCCAGTTTTCTTTGAAAAACTCCGCTGTGAAACCATCTGGCCCAGGATCCTTTCCCTTGGGCAAAGAGAAGATAGTGTTTCGGATCTCCATCTCTGTAACTGGTTGAGCAAGAAGAGCAGCCTGATCAAACGAAAGTGGATGTTGGATAACCTCCCTCAAGTCCTCTAACAGAGGTCTAATAATCTCCTCTTGCGGCATCAAGAGGTCCTTAAAGAATTCTACAAACCTTCGTTGCACCGGGCGTGGCTCCGTCGTATGTTCCCAGAAGAGTCAGGACGGAGAGGACTCTGTTCCTCAATTGTCTTTTGTTGACATATTGATGGAAGAATTTGGTATTTCGATCTCCCTCCCTAAGCCATCTTACCCTGGACTTTTGCCTGAAGAATGACTCCTCCGAGGCGCGCAACTCTGCAAAGATACATCTTTGGCTTTTCTCCATCTCAGCAAGGTCGACAGAAAAGGGGTTTAGCTGTAATTCTGCTTGGGTGGCCTCCATCATCTTCCGCGCATCAAGAGTTCTAGCAGATATATTAGAGAATGAATCTCTGTTGAGTTGCTTGAGTCGAAATTTGAGAGCCTTGAGTTTAGAGACAAGCTTGTACATAGGGAACCCATTCCCCGGTGCATTCCACACTTGTGTGACAATTCCATTGAACTCCGGGTGCTTCATCCAGAAGTCGAAGAACTTGAAGGGCTTCCTTTTATGAGTCGGATTAAGAATCTTCACCACCATGGCGAGTGGTCCGAGATTCCGGGAGCAAGGAAGGAGGCTTCGAGTAAGATAGATCCAAGCTCCACTTGGCATTCACTAGAACCCTGTCAATCTTCCTTGCTTTCCTAGAATGCCCTGAAGACGTAGTCCAAGTGTATCTAAACCCAACGAACCTCAAATCTTCCAACTCAGCTTGCTCCAAGCACTGTCTAAACTCATTAAAACAAGGGAGCCAATCTTCGGATCCACCGACCCGGTCCGATGGATCCTTAATAGCATTGAAGTCCCCCAAGACAAGCCACGGAGTGTCTCGGAGATGGTTGCTTTTCATGATGATGTCTTCCCACAGCGGTCTCCTTAGCGGAAAAGAGTGATCTCCATAAATAAAAGAAACACAGCAAGCCACCCCAGAGTCAAGGCTCTCAAGGTTCCCATGAATTGCCTGCTTGGTAAGAGAGAATGTTTCAAACTTGACTCTCATGGGGTCCCATCCAACCCAAATTCTACCCCTGGGGGAAAAATCATAGTTTGCAGTCCAACACCAACCTCTCAACAGAGCTTCGGATATGGAGTTAAAACGATCATGTGGCACCTTAGTTTCCACCAAACCAACACAGCACAAGTGGTTCGAAGTAATAAAATTACGAATCTCCGCTTGTCTAGTCGAATCAACCATACCTCTAATATTCCAGCAACCTATATACATATGTACAAAAGAGGAAATGAGGAAGGGTTACCTCCTTTTCGGTGGCTTGCGACGGCTCGGAGTGGGAGCCACACGAGTCGGTGGGGGAGGTGGGTCTGGAGGAAGCACCAGGGGCTTTTCCTGGGTATTCTCCTCCCTGTTTCTCGTTGGAGGAGCCTTCGGCGATAGACCTGGAGGGGCCTTCGGCGATTGACAAGGCGAGAGAAGATCTTCATCGAGCTAATGTGGTCCGCTCCACTCCCGGGCCCGCATCTAGATGGCTAATAGGGTCTTCCTCCATTGTCGAGGTGTGGTCATCCACACCGATTAGTGCTTGAAACCCACTCGAGCCCTCCGGGTAGAGGTTGATGGCAAGCTTTTAAGGGCTGCCGCTTGCTTGAGAGGTGGTTCCTCTTCACCATAGCTTGCCGGATGGTGCAAACATGTCTCTTTGGGGGGGGGGAGATTTGTTCTTCTTTCCCTTGACTTGTTTCCATCCAAAATCAGCCTCATTCGGATCTACCACCAGCATTGGTGAAGTCTCGAGAGGGCGGGCCTCCACTTGTGGGGGAGGGATGGTCTGAGCTTGCTTCTGGCCTTGCACCGCCTTCCGACCATTCAAAAAGGCTGCACAATTGTGCCCAAAGGAGCCACACTTCAAACATTCCGCTGGCTTCCACTCATACTCTATGGCAATCGACCGAACAACTCCGTTTAGTCTCACCTTGGTCAAGTAGAACCTTGGCTTGTTTACTTGAATCTCCACACAGACTCTTGCAAATGAGATCCTTTGAGATTGTTCCGTGCGTTGATCAACAAATAACGGCTTGCCAATGGTGCTCGCGATGGCGCTAATTGCCGGGGCTGTCCATAGGTCAAGAGGTAGGTTCTTCAAGCGAATCCACACTCGGCACCGTGGTTTGTTTCTCCCTCTTCAACTCTAGGAGCGGCTTCCATTGTTGCAAAACAAGTGCAACTCTTGCAACCGTTATAGGTCCTTCTTCCAAAATCTTCCTTCTGAACTCAGGGTCAGGGATGCGGAAGAAAAAGAAACCCTGGTCATCGGCAAAAACCTCAACAAGCTTCGGTCCCCAACATAGCTTGAGCGAGTTCTCCATGAGCTGAAACGGCAAACTCTTTCCTATATAATATCCAACCAGACACTCATGCCATTTGGGATCCACCGCATCTAACACTTCTTTAGGAAGATCCACTACTGGGGTATCATCCTCAAACGAGGGAGGAACAAAGGTAAGGTCATACCCTCTCGCGCAAGTTTCGCAACATTTGCCCACGTCAGGACAGCGGGCGTCTGGTTTCCTCGCTTGTTTTTGCGAGGCTTGGGGCCGTTTAGAAGCGACCTCACTCTACTTCGTCCTCTCAAGCGCCTATCCCGGCCTACCTCTTTGGGACCACGGTTTGAGGTCTCTGCTAGTGCAGGTGCCTTGCCCGTGAGCATGGAGGCCCGGGCCTCCTTGTCTCGATTGAGGGGGTTAGATGTCCTCTCCGATTCATCTCTCAATTGTGCCGTATTACTCGGCTCACCACCCACAGCCATTGGAGCAGCCATCATACCTAGCCGGCTAAAACCAGACCTCTACACATCAGCCATCTAGAGAGCAAGAGACTAACCGATTGGACGCCTCGCACCTCTCGAGTTGGCTGGCCGCAGCAAGGACGGGGCAGGGTGGAGGACCAAACCGTTCAGGAGCTAGGCGGCTTACCTGACGCCCTCTTCCCGCTGCAATCAGGTCCGAGACGCACCAGCTCAAGGGCCGAACATCGCAGCAGTTCGGTGCAGGGCGCGGCACGGGTCGGAACAGGGGATGGAACAGAACACCAGCACGGTTCGGTGAAGGCGCGGCACAGCAGGGGAGTACCAGCAACCATTCAAGATCAGAGCCGGGGGAGGCTTACCTAAGAGTGCTGAGACGCCTGCGAACCACAGACCCGCGCCGCACCAGCACCGCACCTCAAAGGGCCGAGCAGCGCAGCAGCAGGCGATTCTCTTGGAGAGGCAGCTCAGATCTCGCCAAATAGATGGAGAGAGTCGAATCCGGTCGGTGAGGAGCGAGGGCCTTCCCAGAGGAGATGAACCCCCGATTTTCACGCCAATCGGAGGTCTGGATCGGCCGGATCGAGCAGCTGACTCCAGCGAGCTACAGTTCAAAACCCCAGAGGAAAGAGGCGATGAACAGTACCCGTGCGAGCATTTTGGCTTTGTTTTGTTATTATTCTTGTTTGGCTTTTGTTATGTGGTAGCTTGTCCTTTTGATTACTTTTTGATTTATGAAGCTAGCATAGAGTTAATTTCACTTTTCTTACTTGAGATGGAATGAAGTGCATAATCATTTTCGTCCGAGGCACAATAGATAAGTGTGTAACAATGATACCATGTAAGCAATTAGGTCTTGCTACTGACTATAATTTCGGATATAGAATGGCAACAACTTCAATGTGTGATGAAAGAAAGAACGCTTGATTGGGTTTTTACCCTGTTACTAGGCCCTAAAATATCAACAATGCGTGATGTCCTTTCTCCAGTGGACGATTATCTTCGGGGTGTTCATGAACTCTCTTTTTCTTCGTTAAAGTGGAAAGGGGTGCTTGTGGAGGACCATCCTTCCAATAGTTGATGGAAGCTCAACAAGGAGTGGGAGGCGACTTTAATTTCAGGTGGTGCTTGAGTAGTAAAAATGAACTTCATCATGGCCAAGCGGAAGATTGTTTTACCCAAAGCAAGAGCACATTGGCGAGTAGCCCCTACCTAAGACTTTTGCTTTGCCTTTTTTCCCTCTTGGATATGTTACTACCGACACTATCTTGCATAAATATTTTCATAACTGAAGCACTTCTGAGGAAAATGAACATCATCATGGCAAAGCGGAAGATTGTTTACTCAACGCAAGAGCACATTAGCGAGTCACCCTGTCTAAGACTTTTCCTTTGCATTTTTTCCCTCCTCTTGGATATGTTGCTGCCGATACTATCGTGTAAAAATATTTCGTGCCTGAAGCACTTGCGAGGAAAATGAACATCATCATGGCTAAGCAGAGGATTGTTTACTCAAAGCAACAGCAGATCAGCCAGTAGCCCTGTTTTAGACTTTTGCGTTGCCTTTTTTCCCACCTTTTGGATATGTTACTGCCGATACTATCGTGTAAAAATATTTCATAGCTGAAGCACTTCTGAGGAAAGGTCATTTTGTGACACAGCTAAATGTTAAAGTTGCTTTTGTGGGTAAGTTTGTCGAGTGACGTATAAGTAGTAACCTAATGCTTGAATTCAGGTGGTTTGCCGCTCATATCACGTCAGAGCTTACTTGTTACAATCATTTAGTATATTAGTGGACAGCAACTCTTTTGGAGGCTCCTTTCAAATCTCCCATCTATGATCCGCCCAATTATGCAGATTATATGTCAAGTTTGTCAATGCCTAGTGATGCTCCAGGACCACGACTATAAAGGTAGCTGGATCATATTCATAATTCCATTGCATTTTTCAGTGGATTGGATGTTTGATATCCTTTACAGGTACATTTTCATGTTGATCTCTCTCTCTCTCTCTCTCTCTCTCTCTCTCTCTCTCTCTCTCTCTCTCTAGCACACACAAATCTCACGTTCATCTCTGAACTGGTTGGATTCAGTTGTTAATTATGAATAGTTCTGTGATTCGATGGCTGTTGTTTGTTACTGGGCAATCAACTAGTACCATGTTTGTAACGGAATGAAATTGAAAATAACTAGTTAAGACAGGGTGAATGGGCATTGGAGTGCGAGAGGTGCGAGGCATGATATTCCATTTATCGTGTACACGTTGATCGCCTATTCATGCGCCCGGGGCTGGTCACTGCGACCCCCTTTTTGGACTCTCTTGATGTGTGTTCTAGGAAGCTGGGTTCTTCCTCGTGGGACGTGTTCACTTTGCCAGTGGAGACTTCAAAACCACCCTTTTGGATTGGATTAGTGGCAATGTTGCTGGCTGTGTGAATCTAAGCTGTTTCTTCCAACACGTTACAATATTTTTTTTGTAGATCGAACGAATCATAGATTGATATTGACGCATTGAAATTCTCCTTATTCAACAATAACATCGTATGTCAGTGAATGTGAAGCAAGCGGCTTCACCTGACGTATTTTGTGCATTGGCCTGCAACATTTGTCTCTCTGGTTTGGTTTATATTTTCATCTCAAGTGGGCGATCTCCAAAATATTGCAGGGATACAAAAGCATTTGAAATGGGCGAGTCTATACATGCGGCTAAAGCCCCCCTCCATTAGCTGTTCACATGTGAAGCTTCCTGATCACATGTCGTTGACAACTTTTAGTCTGCCTAAAACGATGCAAAATTGTGAGTCCCTGTTGTCTTGAACACGAGTTACATCGAGCCTTAAGCCGAGGTTTTGAAGGCAAAACCCATGAATGCGAGAACAGCGAACTGGGTCATTCATTGAAGTGACTGATGTCAGAGACTTTTGGGGTGCTCCTGGGGTCTATGAAGGGTAGGGCTCATTTCACTTCAAGCAGTTTCGCTTTAGAAAAAGCGTGGTTTCAATGTTCTCATCCGGAAAAGGACGTGAAAAATAGGGATGGCGAACGCGGAGTCAAAGCGAAAAAGCCGAGAAATTTTCCTATAAGGGACCAGCTTATTAGACGGTTTGGAGAAATCCACGCAAAAAAGAGTAGAGCTTCGAAATTTAAGCATAAAAGCTGATCAGGATCCTTATCAGATGGACAATGAGATTAATTGGTTAGGCACTCCCTCATTATGGCTAAACTAGGATCATCACCCAATGTGGCTGCACCAAATCGGATTGGCTAAGTCACTGGCTTCAATCATTCTCTTTTCGAATTCTCTTTTTTCTTCCCTCCCCAAAATTAGAAAGAATTACAATTAACTCATCTTGTATATTTGTTGATGACAATTCGCACCGTTCTCTATTAGTTTACTCACATTACGTTATTTTATATTAATTTCTAATGTGATTCCTTTCTTGCATAAACTATGGTCTGATTATTCAAACTGTCCTCATAAACAAAATAGTACATGCAATAGTGCAGAGTCAAAAATGTAATGAACTAAATTGATGGTTGATAACAAAAGCATAGGATCGCACAAATTGACAGAGTTAGGAGAGGTACCTTCCTCATTTTTCCTTTTTCAATAGTTTTGTATCTTTTGTTCAAAGTATTTAACATACCATGGGTCTTCACAGAAATTTTTGTTTTCCTTTTGGTATAATATAACCTAGCCATATTGAAATAATAAACTTCTCCTTTAGAGATGATCATCAAGTATACTGGTGTCAAACAGGGTAAACTCGAGCCCTACCCCATCATACCGGGCTTAATTAGTAAATAACCTTGCTCCTGCCCAAAGGAGTTCTTTCCAACCTATCGGACTCACGTGATCTCGGGTGTAAAGATAGGCTTTTAGCCCCGTGATAAGAAATATTCTCACTGTGTAGGCAATGTTAGCAGCACGCCAACAAGTTAACAACGATTTTTAGCATACTTCGTCTCAGTGGGAGGATAAAATTGAAGGGAAATTAATAAGTGAGTATTTCTTAGGCTAAGGAGTGAATCAAGAAATATGAACATCAAGAGACATGATATAAGGATGGATTTTCGGTAACATATTCTTCCAAAAGTATGTCCATGTACAGTTTCCCAAATGAATGCAATGACGTCTGAAATGAAGATGTTCCTGTCTTTTTGTCGGAACCAAATCTAAGTTAGCGAATCAGCCAAAATTTATTTAGCACCAAAGAAAAAAAAAATCAGCCAAAATTTCAACCCCAACCACATGTGGCAAACACATCTAAAACGGCGAGAAAATATCGTCCTTAAAAGCTGTGTAGGGATTGATCCAGATTTCAAAAGTCGGGGCACGCCACGCCCCACTAAGCCAACCTGGGTCTTCGATAATTGATGGGTTTCGTACGTTTTAAATTATTTTAACACATTCGATTTGAGCATATTGTACGAGTGGGCCCACTCAAGAGCATTTTCACATTGGCAAAAGACCACTCTTGAGAATTCACCTGGTTCCTCGTATCGTCTCAGGTCGAATTCTCCTAATTCCTCTACTACTTTCAGTTCTCATTTGATTCACTTTGAAATTAAATTAGTCGAAGAATGAGAATCGACTAATACACACGTCTTTCTTAACTAAATTTTACGTAACTTATTGACTGGAGCAAACTACCACCAGCCTCGATGCCTCGAGTAAATTACACTTTTCTGCTAACAATAATTAATCCTCCACGAGTCGGCTATAACGTGTGATTGATGAAGATGACCGGTAAATGCGGTAGAAGGTTGAAACATTTCAGGAACTATTCATCATTAAATATGCTGAGATTGCATGGAATTCAACTTGATATAGCTATGATGACAGCGATGGTTGCCGCTTGCTTAAATGGTATGAGAAAAACTTTTTGATGATTCGATGTAGTATTGTAATACCTAATAAAAAACATAGGCGCGTTTAAGCAAAACTCCATGTGACAGAGTAGGATTGGTAGTGCGTGTGGTGACTCATTCGGTCCATCCAGAACACGTCTAACCGATCTGCTTGCTCAGCCCAAAACTGGGTTCATGAATTAAAGAAACAGTACGAGCTGCAATGTACATTGGTCAAGGATTCTATATATAATGGGAGAAATCGATTAATTGATCAGAGAAATGAAGAGACGTTTCTATGTCTATTGAGCTACTTAATTTTTAAGAAGAATGCCAACTTGAGATCATGTTCCCCGTCAATTTGAGAAAAGATTTTGTAATACAATGTAATCGTTAGAATCATCATAACGCGAAACACACTTGGTATCCTTCTTTTTGGAAATCCAAAACAAAGTTGGGTTGCAATTCCCAAGAGAAATAATTATCTTGTCCACAATTGGCTAGATAATTCTCAATACAATGTTAATAGAACAGGCAAATTTCAGTATTAAACCCAACTTTGGACACAGCAAAGCAAAACATATATCAGTTTTTTTTTTCAAATCGCATTAGCTATGAAATCAATATAAATTTTCAATTAAAGCAAATTTATAAAAATATAAACAACTAAGAAGGAGCATCTTAAAGAAGCATGTAATAATTGCATCGGTGGAGAACACAAATTAGAGTTCTTGCTGGCTTGCGTTTCCATTTCTAATAATTCCTTTCTCTAATTAGACTATGAATTGTAAGAATGATTAATGATATAAAGTTTACGAAAAAGAAAAACCTGAATTAATAATAAAGATTTGCAGTATTTAATATATTGCTTTTATCATGTGTTATGTGCTATATTTGGGAACTCATCACAAGACTCTTATAAAATCAATGCCCTAATAACGTGACATATTTTTATTAATTGAGTGGATAATGTAATGCATTTATTTTCAAGATCACCTGTGATACAACAAAATTACTTAGCACGTCACTTATGGACATCAAATCATCAGATATGTATAACTTTGTGTATCGTCCTTGACGTTACCGCGTAGATTTCGCCATCGGGTGCAAGGGTTTGAAAAAGACACGTTATCACTTCACTCGTCTTGGTCTCCTCTCTCCTGCCGTCTCTCCTCCAGAAACCCTAGATCATCTCAACACGCTCTCCTCCTGCGTGGATCCCCATATATCCATGATTTACTTGCTAAATCAAACGTCTCACCACACCCTTTTTGTTTACCACATAGAATTATTTCACTACTGATCCAATTCGAATCCTTAGTAGACAAAACAACTAGATATGGAGGAGTATCCTCAAGGCTTCCGCTTCTTCCCAACTGAGGAGGAGCTCGTCTCCTTCTACTTGCACAACCAGCTTCACGGCCTTAAGCAGGACAAGATTCACCGCGTCATCCCCGTCCTTGATATTTTCGACACTGAGCCATGGAATCTCCCACGTAAAACACGATCCGCTGCTTGATGCAATCCTTTCACATCCCCTTCGTTAATTGAATTGTGCCCTAAACAGGGTTCTTGAAAATTTCAAAGTTGTAGCGCATTACCGGTAAACTTTCTTTTCCCCATTTTTTATTAGGTGAACTTGTGCTGTAGAGCATGCGGGAGAGCTGTGCAGAGAAGACAGAGAGCAGTGGTTCTTCTTTACGCCCATGCAGGAGAGGGAGGCGAGAGGAGGGCGGCCCAGTCGGAGCATGGCCACTGGATACTGGAAGGCCACCGGGTCTCCCTGTTATGTCTACTCGTCTGACAACAAGGTGATCGGCGTAAAAAAGTCAATGGTTTTCTATGTGGGAAAACCTCCCAGAGGAAGAAAAAGCCACTGGAAATTGAACGAGTACAGGGCCATTGAACTCCCGGCGACCAATCCCAATCCCACGAGCAGTAATCTTTCCATTCCTAAGGTGAACGTGTTATCAAGAAATTCGAACCTTTATTTCAACTTTTCTCAAACATAGAAACGATGGAATAACTTGGTTTGCATGACACCTAGTTTATCTAATTTTATCTTTGAATCGTTCTTGTAATAGCTTTCTGCCATGTTTTTATCGGTGTTGTGCAGTTGCGGACTATTGAATTTCCGTCTCTAGTTTAGTTCCTACTGGGCTTTCACAGAAACTACAACAAACATTTTCTCTATGTTGATTATCTGGAAATAATGTACTTACAGCTAAGACGGAATATACGTTATGTCGAGTGTATGTGGTGTCGGGAGCTCTCGAGCATTTGATCGCCGGCCACCAGAACCGGTGGCCAGAGAGACAACATTTCAGGGAGGCGACGGTGCTGCTAGCAGCGGAGGCAGTGGATGTGGAAATGTATCATCATCTGCAGCGCCAACAGCCAATGTAGGAAGTTCCCATCAATGGGAGACGGCAAGTTTGGAAGAACCAATTTGGGATTGGGAGCAACTGGATTGGCTCTAATTTCATGTAGAGGTACTCTGACGATGTAGTTTTCTGGTTATCGATGCAATCATATGTATATCTATGAGTATGAAGACATTGTGTTTGATGCCCAATCAATAGGCAGGCCGAACTTGATTTCCAGCCTAAACGTTGAAAATGAATCCTAAGCAACTATGTTTTTTTCATATAAAATTGATTGGGCCTAGGAGGTCTAACTCATTAGACTAGGCTCAAAAATGAAACTGTTTCGCCTTTTGGGTCGAACATGATACCCAGACTAAATGTTGGAAATGAACCTCGATCTATAATTTTTCCTAATTAGAAAAAAAGATATTTGTTAGCAAGCATCTCCATATATCAATTTTTTAAAGTCAATGGTCAATGTGTTGAAGAGCTTGTGACTCATGGTTTATAAGAGAATCATTTAATCAAAATTGAACAACACAATTAATCAAAATCTGGCATATCAAGCCTAGTAAAATGTTGGAGTATAATGTAGAATAACAAGCAATATTTTAGATATCTTCAATTACATGATATATCGTTCCATTGCATTTGTACAGTCACTCCATCCTTTAAAGATATTTCATTGATAAAAATTCATTACATTCCTGGAAAATACTAACTAATTTAACATAAAAAGTAAATAATTTAAAATTAGTAGGATGCGTGTATTTATCAACATTCATACAGAGTGATTAAACTAAACTAAACTGCACAACTGAAGTGCAAAAGATGTTCTTTCCATCTCATGATATAGCTCTGCATGTTGTTTTCTTATCAAGATTTCTGAAAGAAAGATTATAAAACCATAAATGAATTATAAGTTTCTTATATTTATTAGCATATGTATGTCCTTTTGAAAATGCATCATAGGGTACCCTATCGTTATGCAACGTTCTCCCACAAAACCTTAGATTATGACGGTTTATATTGCATTATGTCCAGAAGTGTAATTAGATAACTTTTTAAAGATTTCTTTGATCGAAAACTTGCTTTATGTGTCTTTTGAATAAATAAGGCGAAGTATAGAAGCGAAGGAATAATTCCTGATACATAGACTGAGATTTTTTTTTTTTCAACAACCCACTCCCATTAATTAATTATCCAAATTGAAGCTTTTAAAGGTAACTTGTGTAAAAAATAAATTACACGACCTTTGTTCCTTTTACATGTCCATATTTTCACATAGCTCATATGATTTAAGCATCACCTTGCACAATAATCTACACAGAGTATCATAACTTTATTTTCTATCGTTGAATGGGGTCTACTTGTCACAATCATTTATTGATTATTAAAATCTAAAAGTCTAAGGTATACTAAACGAGTTCAAATTATGATGACAGTCAGTGCTATCAAAATTGCCATAATTTCTTATTTAGTTATTTAAAGTGCTTTAAGAATACTTCTCAACAAAACCTCTTAAAACAGAAACCATACGATTAAAGCGGCATAAATGAGAACAGCAATTAATTTTATCTATCAAATTGCAAGGAGAGTTGCGCACTTCTCCCTTTCATTTCGCCCATTGGAAATGCACGAGGAGCAACAAATATTTTTCGATTCTACTGTCAATAAAATAAAGTCTATAATTTCTAAATTATCTGAAATGACTTATCAAAAAATTATTTATCAAATAAAGAAAAAAATGAGAATGCCCTATATCACATATTCCTATGCATTAATTTCTGGATGGATTATCTAGCTTGGGTGACTTGTTCTTTATAATTGTCACTTAATAAGTAAAGTTGGATTTATAGTTTGGGAAAATGATGATAACAATGCCATTACTATTTATGTGATCAATTTAGTGCCATAACTTTTAAAAACAAAAAACAAAAAAACAAAGTTCAATTGAATGATCTGGATGATTTCCCTTGCCTAAAAATCAGACATGAAATTAATTTAATATCAAAATATCCAGTGTGACTCGGAAAATGATGAGCAAGCGTATAGAACGACACCGGATAATCCTTTTGTTGCTCTAAATTGACAATTTGGGACTAAATTGGGTTGTAGTCAACCTTCAGAACAAGCATTGCATCTAGACCGAACGGCAAAAGTGATGTTCTTATATGAACGCAGAGTGAACCATCTGTTGCTAAACCATCTGTTTGGTCTGAATGCAATGCCCCTTCTTCACATGGTCTTCGTCTGCTCTCTCAAGTCGCCTTCCACTTGCTCGTCCATATACTACAGAAAGGGATTATATGGATCGAGAACAGTGAATTTCAGAGGGATAAACTTCTCCCAGAATGTAAAATGGACGGATGATTTGCTGAGTTATTATTGGCTTTGATTTATTTATGACAATACATTTGGTTTCTGCGCAATTTACTTTTGGTAAGATAACCCTCGTCTCATGGTTTTGTCTTGGATTTTTGGAGATTATTGTTATTATTAATTTGTTCCCATATTGGTGTGAGAAATTGACATGTGTAGGTTAAATCTCAAATCATTTCGTGATTAGGTTAATTAGCTATATAAATGTAAATTGGTCTGACATCATTTTGTGAGAAATAGTATTTCTCAATGAAAAAACGAAGACTAACTTTTATGCTCCCGCCTTCTTAATATCCACGATTGATATTCACTTAGGCAATATTGATCTACATCACACATTGGTGTCCTTTGATAGCCACGTTTGTTGGATTCTAAGTCACGGGGACTCGGTTAGATATTTTATGTAATTAGAAGGATTGAAACCACAAAAATTTTAGATAAAAAAAGTAGCGAAAGTATAAGGATAAAAAAAAAAAATTCCGAAGAAAATTTGTATTGACGACTTTCCTAGGCATAGCCTAGCACGACCAAGCCCAGTCCGGGCCACCTCTTGAGTTGCCAAAATTATTTTTTGTTAATTTTTGATACATAGGAAATAAATTTAGATTAGAGTTCTATTTTCTAACTTTTTGTCCTTTCTTTGTGAACTCAAACGAAGCTTCTATGTTGAAAAATTGCACCTCCAGTGTTTTTGTTCATCAAAGGACTTTACCGGTGCACTTTTTAAGAAGATACTTTAATGAATAGAAAGATCTATGATATGATCATTCTTTGTGTATAAATTTTAAGATTTTCAGTATACTTTTCTCTATCCATGATTATACATGTAAAAATGGTCGATAACCTAATTATTATTATTATTATTATTATTATTATTATTATTATTATTATTATTATTATTATTATTATTATTATTATTATTATTATTGCATGAAAGAAAGAATTTAGTAGAAAATATATGCTCTAGCCCTCTTTTCATAAAGAAAAACAAAATTACAAGTAAATCTTTTGAAATGCGTCATAGTTGATCTTATCGCTTACTCTGACTTTATAGTATTTCTAGCGGTGGACAGAATTCTAGTTCAAGTTGATCTAAAATTCTGTCTTAATCCTCAAAACTTCTTTCTCCGCCCAATTAAGTATATCAATCAATTACATGTTCTCAAACGATTAGCTTGTGCTTTTCTTCTTTGGTTCTTTTGACCATGCTAGAGATAAGAGTGCTTCCTCAAATAGGTCCATCATTTCCTCTCCTCTCTTTGACTCTATAATTACCAGCAACAACTCTCAACACCTGAAGGCGTCCATGGAGAAAGCACTTGGAAGCTTTTTCTCCAGTTGAAAATTTCACCACCAACTCAAATTAGAAGGCATGACCTTACCACTTACTCATGTAATGTCAACGATGATTAATACATGATCCCGGATGACATCCTCGGCTGCTGCGTATGAACCTCGTGAGTTTCTTGCGGCCAAGCTCTCTGTGGAGCAATTATAGGGAAAATTGGTGTGGAACTTTGACATATCGCGGGAATTTCTAAATTGAATACTATGATGTTAACATTTGATTGATTAACAAATGTCTTAATTTGGTTGCTGCTGCCTACGCCTTCTTAGGTTTGTATTGAATGTTTTGACATTGACTGAGGGAAAATCTCTCCCTCTTCTCTCTGATCCTCGCGAACTGAGGAATATGATACTTTCTTATCTTTTTGCCTTGTGACGAGACGATTATCGACCACAAAAGCAGTCAGCACCAGCAGCCAAGTAGGGTCTTACAGGGAAGCTTGAACAGTCGGCAAATATCCAGGAGAAGATGTGCTGGCACTTGAACAATTCTTGTGTATCTCGCTATTGTTAATGTGTTTCACCACATTCATGTTATCACCATGTAAAACAAAATAATGTTATCGACTATTCGATTGGTAATGCATTGTAGTAGTGAAGCGCTTGAAAATTCGTAACTTCGAGCTTAGTTATAGATGGCGTGTGTTCTGTTTTTCTCTTTTCTTTCTTCATCCACGATGGTAGCCCCATGCACCATAAGCCCCCATTGATGCGCTTCGATCCGAAATTAAATCCACCGACGTAGCTGCACCTCTCACACTCTCTTTCTATCTCTCTGAATGTCACGATCCTCAATCATGAAGGTGGCAACCCTCGTCCATTCACTTGTATGGACGTCACTCGCCTCATTGGACACCCAATCTTTGTTTCTGTGGTGTTCAACCTCCGTGAGGAAGAGTCACTAGATTTCCAAGACCTCCATGGCCGTCATTCACATTTCTCGCTAAGGCACACACGCAAGGGTGACAGCTGATCAACGTAATATTTCCTCATCTTCCTAATTCTTTTCTGCATAAGGGAATGATATTTTAATAAGCTTGGACTAAATCAACATTGAAAGGGGAAAGTTGACGATTCAGAGACAACGTATGAATCGGGCTAGAAAGAAAAAAAAAAAAAAAGAGAACCTATGAAGACAGGTAAAACAAATAATTTTATGCAAGAGGATAGACAGCTCATTTTCAACACCTTTTTGGAGTCACAAGTCATGGATTGATGCATGTTACATCAGAAAGTAGACACATTTAACTCAACATGGTATGATATGTCGGATTATAATTTAATGTCAAGTTTCTATACTATAGATAGACCTATCAAATAAAGATCATTTGTGATTTGAAAATTTTCATAATTTATATCATAATAATATCTCTCATTTAGTGTCCATTCAACCTGATTATAGACTTTGTGGTCTTTGGGCTCGCCTAGCCTAGCGCAAGCCACAAGTGGCTGAAGGCATCTGTGGGTTCACATGGGTAAAGCCCTATAATTCTAAAGCCTAACTCGGTACATGCAGTCCACAAATTTATTATATATTTTTCCATTCAAGGGTGGGGTCAAGGCCATTAGTTCAGCCAAATTCAAAGGCTCAATTGAGCCTGCTCATTGATCACCTTTAGCATTCATTTACCTTACAAATGAAAGGTTTCTATGAAGACATTGGTATTTGAACTTTTTGAAATACTTGATTAATCCCCAAGAGTCATGGCAATTCTTCCCTCTCACCATATCCATGTAACTATTAACACGAGAGGTCCCTAGAGGTTGTCCTAGAAAAGATTTCTTTGTTTCAACTCTGACCTATGATTTTTTTATCACGATTTAATATGGGGTTTCAACCAATTTCATAAATCTGCTGGGGGTACTAGTACTTGCAATATAAACAAAATGGAAACTTTCTAGTAAGACAAAGGGCACATTTACTCTTTTTTTTTTTTTTTGCCTCATTCCACCTGAGATGAACTAGAAAACCGACAGAAAATTGCAAAGAAGAAGCAACGTAAGTCCAATAAGGTGGGCGTGTATCAATTAAGACAAATTGTCGGCAGGGCCATGCTCCTCCTTTAGATAAATGGACACGGAGCCCATCAATTCTAACTTCATTTATGATCATTTTATTTGTATTAGACGACTTCTTTCCGTCCTTGGATCACTTCAAGACTGTCCACAAAAAAAGTCGTGACAAAAAACAAAAACAAAAAACTTTTGTCTTTTTATGGTCTAATTGGGCTGAAGTACGGTCCGCTGAAGATTTTTCATCCAAGGTTCAAGTTGTTTGATAAATAAGGAAAAGTCAGGGCTTGCAAACCAATGGGCCGGAGAAAATTAGAGAATTGGACGATGATCCTCTGCTCCTGTTGTATCTCCGATGATGTCTCAGTAAATCACAATCATTTACATGTGCGATCATAAATTCCAATACTACCATATTTTATATAGATAATAATTTAGATGAACAATTATGAGTTGGGTACTAGCTATAATTTAAACCCCAGCATGTATCAAAACCGAGGGAGGTACTTTCCTAAATGTTGCTGCAACTATAAAGAGCTTGTCGAACACTTATGACGACAGCTCTTTCACAGCTACACCTGATGCAAGAAAATAATCCCATTAGGAAAATAAATTTGGATTGTAGTGATGTGTTGAAGTTTTATTGGGCAATAAGGTATAGTTGTCCTCTATGGTTAAATGATCATAATCTCTCTCCAAGTGCATGCATGCATGTGTATGTGTACTGCTATACTACTTCTATAGCAGGCACCTTCATTTACAAAAATTCCTACTTAGAAAGTCAAACTCTCAGCCAGTGTATATCTTTGTTCTGTGATATACATATGAAGAAAGATTGAGAACACTGCCTGCTATTTGATAAACTTCCAGTATCTTCAAACAATTCAGGAGTTGTCGGAAGGGCGGCAGGAGTGATTCTCTGCCCAGGAAATTGTTCATGCTCCCAAGCTGCCTACATAACGGTTGGTTGCATCATCATCCTTCTAGAGAGCCCAGCAGGGAGCAACAAAAGCATAGCATGCTTGAAAACCACAGGTTAGCTATGTTATAATCCTTCTTGTTTATTTTATATATACATCTCAAGTGTGTGATCTCTAAAACATTGATGTAATACAAAAGCATTTGTAATTGGTCAGCGTTTATTTGAGGCTAAAGTCCTCTCTTTTAAGTCTATAGTTTGCCTAAACTAAAGTAAAAGTGAAAAATCCCTACTGATGTGTCCTTAAATGTTTGGGAACGAGATGAATTGACATAAATTACGATCCATTGTTAAGACCTAAATTTTACTGGTCTGCTTAATCAATTATTAATTGTAATAGATAATTAGGGATTAATTTTGAAACCTTAGCAAAAATAATTTTTAGGAAAAAACCACCAAAAATCCCAAACTTTGCCCAAAGTGACAAATTTACCCCAAACTTTTTTTTTTTGGTGACATAAAAAGCCCTGAAGTTTGCTAACCGTGACACATTAGTGGCGACTCTTCATTTGATATCCTCATAGCATCAATTGAAACTAAATTTGAATATGTCAACATCACTCGAGGTATAAATTTGGAAGAGTTTATGCCTAATCAAATGCCTAGGCTTGCATTTTAGGAAATACTTTTAAGCCTACGTTTTTTCCCTTTTAGATGGAAGATGTAGGTTGCAATAAGTACAAGAACTTTCACCATCCCACTTCCGAGTAGAAGTTAGTGATAGACCTAATGCTTTCGTGGTCACCTTACAGGAAAATGTCAAGCCGGATAATTATATCTTAAGTCCAACAAGGGGCAAAAATAGAATAATGAATACAATCGAACTCCACCCATAATTCCTTAACCAAAATAATCGAACCGGGATTTCAAGCTTGTTCCATTTACATTTTGGGCCGGCCCGGCCTTTGAGATTCAATCTATGAGCCCGAAATGGCCTGCTATGCCCATAGATTTTATTTTTATTATAATTCTTTTTATTTTTATATTTTCAGTAATACGTAATTATTTAGATGGAAAAAAAAAAACGAAAATTTACAAGTGTATAATTATTTATTATACTTTTATCAAAATGGAACGTTTAAAGTATCTCCCCTGCCCAATAATATCCCTAAGTTAATTCTTATACTATTAGATGATTGAATTTTACAAGTTAATAACTTTTTTCATTAATAACGAAAACATTTTTGGGTCTACCCCAAACTTTTCAAGACAATTCATATTTGGGCTAGTTCATATGTATTTTTTTCTATGACATTGGCCACGTGAAACCCATCTAATCCATTAGAGCTTGTTTAGGTTCACATGCATAAGATGTATAAGATGTAGACGATATCTACCTTTTGTAATAATTTTTTTTTTTTGGTCGAACCTTTTAATGAATTAAGATCCTCTAAATTTAAGGAGTAACTTTGTATATACAATTAACCCATATCAATGAAGAACACATCAACATATTAAGTATTCAATGGTTGAGATGTGTTTTCCTTTCTCTCTATTTTTCTCTTTTTCTTTCTTCTTCCACAATGGAGCCCTGCACCATGAACCCCCACTGATGCGCTCCGATCCAACATTACAACCAACGTCGTTGCATCTCTCACGCTCTCTATGATCCCCTCCCCCTTCGTATCTCTCGGTCAAGGAGCTTGCAACCTTTGTCAATTCACTCGTGTGGAAGTCGCTTGCCTCATAAGACACCAAATATTTGTTTGTGTGGTGCCAACCTCCGTGCAAGCGAGTCACCAGAGATCACGGCCTCCTTGGCCGTGATTCACATTTCACACACATGTAGACGCACACCTTTAATGCGAGTGAAGAGGTGGGGGTAGCCCGGTGGAGGCGGCTCCAACGGATGCGGTGGCGATGAGCAACGGATTCACGGTGCTGCGTAGAGACAAGATAGAAAACGGGGCTAGGGTTTGGTTGGGATGCGTTTGATTTTCACTCAATTGCACAGATATTATAGTAAGGTCAGGGTACTTTTTCGATGTAAATTAATCCGTAATGTTGATTATTCAAGAGGGATAAATTTCAACATAAATTGCGATATATACTTTTCTTGCAGTTTATGAATTGGCCAGCTCCCCAAATGAATATCTCCACGACATTTTCTAAAATCCCACATATAATCCTTAATCATTGCCGACTCAGAACTTATATGTTCATACTAAGCATCTTTAGTGGGTAGTTAAATTATATCAAGTGGCCATCGTGGCCGGACACGCAATCATGACTGCCAATCAACGTGACATTTCTTTGTCTTCCCAATTCTTTTCCGCATCAGAGAATCCTATTTTAATAAGATTAGACTACCATTCAAAGCGAAAATTGATGAGTCAATGGCAACCTGCGAAGACAGATAAAGCAAATGGCTTTATGCAAGAAGATAGACAGCTCAATTTCACAACCTTTTGGCGTCGTGAGTCACGATTGATGCATGTCATATTAGAAAGTAGACTATACGTTAACAGCAGAGGAATTCATTGAACCGCCATAATTGATATAGACATGACATGTTGGATAATAATTTAGGAAGAAATTTTTCACTGTGGATCGCATCTAACAAAGGTCATTTGTGATGTGTATACTTTCAGAATTCAAATCTTATTAATACCTCTCACTTAGCGTCCATTAAACCTGATCATGAGTTTGGTGGCTAATAAGTTCATCTAGGGCCAGCTGAGCTATAAGTGCCTGGACATTTTCGCTCGGGCATGGGTGAGGTCCTATTTATAGGGGCCAGCAAGGCATGCCCAATCCATAAATCTATTATATATCTTTCTCATGAATGGTGGGTCTAGGCTATAATTTATGCTGGAAGTGTTCATTATGGGAAAATTATCCAAAAAAAATATTAAATTTAGTGGTAGATTGAATCTTAAATATTTTAATTTGGCTAATTTAGTTATGAACCTTTTGACAAATTTTTAATGTAATTCTTATAGCCAATTTAAATGTGAAATCATTGTGAGAACGATTTTTGCAATTTGAATAAACTTTATGTTTTCTTTCCTTTTTCTTTTTTGCTTGTGGTTGGTCTTGGCATTGACCTACGTTTGGCCACAGGTGAGGGCTAGGCTTGCCTAGATCTGGCAACAAGTGAAAGGAAAAAAAAAACAAGAGAAAAAAAAATCAGAAATTAAATAAATGTATTTGCAAAAATTATTCATGTCAATGTCAATTTTGCTATGCAGGGCAGCTAGTGTTCACATCAGCAATTTTCGCTAAAATTATTTGGATGGATTATATTGCAAAATTGTCCAAAAAATCTAAAATTGAATTGGTCAAATTGAAAGGTTTGACACTAAATTGACCATTATATAGTTGATCTAGAACTCTTTGGATAATTATCCCATTCATTTACTTACAAACAAAAACTCTTTTTGAAGACATGGTCATCTGTACATCTTGGAAAACCCGATTAATCCCCTCGAGTTACGGCTGTTCATCCATGCCATCGTATCTAGGTGATTATTGAGACAAGAGGTCCCTAGAGGTTGCCTTAGAATACCTATCTTCATTAAGACTCTGTCTATGATCTTTTGATCTATAACTCACTATTGAGTTCTAACCAAGGTACTGACATGCGCAATCTAGGCGACGGTGTATGAATGCAATGAGTAGAAACTTTCCAATGAGAAATATCGGTTAAAGCAATTACATAATTGACAAAGGGTATTTACTTTAGTATTTTATTTTGACTAATTCGGTCCCGAAGAAAATTCTTCAGAAGAGGCAAAGTAATTCCAATATGTCGTGCTTGGATCGGTGAAAGGTTCAAATGTCGGCAGGTCGACGAACCCCACAATTGCAACTAATTGGTCTGGATAATGACATGTTTCTTCATTAAAGAAAGTGGCAACGACCCCATCAATTATATCTTTAATTGTTATTTCTATTTTATACGTTGGCCGGAAAGTTTTGAATCGGAGAAGATCTTTGTAATGATTTTTAACCTTGGATCACTCCACGACCGTTTACCCTAGGAAGGAACCCGACTTTTCTAAGGGTTTTCCTATTGACCTCAGCTTAAGTGGCAGGGGAGGCTCGGATATCTTTGCGAAATAAGGACAAGATTTAATCGACATCCACGAAAACCATTTCCGTAATTTTTCTTGTCAAATTTGGAGACAGTTTCCTCCAATGATTTGATTAGTTAAGATCACCAAGAATTTTTATCCAAAAATTCAAGTTCTTTGATAGATGAGGAAACATATGTCGCATATAAAGAAAAACCTAAAAAAGACATAGTTTCCTTAACAATAAGAAGAAAAGAGAATAAACAGACCAGCGGTAGAGAAAATTACAAAATCTGGACAATGCTTTTCTACCCGTCGTCTATCTTCATCGATGTCTCGATAATCACATTCGTTGATATGTTCGGTTTTACATAGATTACGTTTTGGATGAACGATAATGTGTCCGGTAATAGTTTTAAAGTTACAGCATACTGTAAAACTGAATGCCGCATCTTCCTCAAAGTTGTTGCAATTATAGGGAGTTGGTCAAACGCCTTATAAAAGTCACAACAACTCTTGCGTAACTACAACTGTTGCGAGAACATTATACAATTAGAAAAAATAAGTTTGGACTGTAGCGATGTATCAAAATTACAATGGGTAATGAATATCCTAATAAGGTTAAAGGATTATGATATATCTCCCACTGCATACATGCATGTATATGTGTACTTCTAGACTACTTTTTTACATGTGCCGATGTGTACCAAATTAGCTTCAAGATCCGTAACTATTTCATTGCACAAACCTTGTACTGTACTTGATAGGGAAAAGTGCAATAAAAGTTCCAAATTTTCTCACAATACTCAATTTAGTGCCATAATTATTTCATTGCTAATTTCAGTATCGTAACTTTTGAATTTTGTTCTTTTTAATTACTCCGACTTGAATCATCGAAAATGATGACGTGGCATTATTGTAATAATAAAATCGCTGGCGCATGATTTTTATAAATAATTGCAAATGAAGGGCGATCAAAATTCTAAAACCAAAAGAAACTTCCATACATAATTCAAACGTCCATATTTTTCATAACATGCCAACCTACATATTTTCATCCCTTTTGTTCTCACGTGACCTCAAGATTTCACTTCTTCTGATGGATCCGGTCAACAGTCAAGAGTAGGATCTTTCAATTCAGAAGATTGTAAATGCATAATAGAGAGAGATAAAAAAGATAAACAAAATGGACCAAAAAGGGCGAGTAGCTATAGTTGCCAGAGACGCGAACCCAGTTAACCAAACTTAAGTTCGGCATCTCTTGCTTCTTATGATGTAATTAACTATTTTTCTATAAATAAATAAAAATTACTATTTCTGAGCATTCATTCCACCTAAAGAGTCTGCAAGGCTACAAATGAAATTGCTAGTAGACCGGGAGACCAAGGAATTTCCCTAATTAATACTAGGGCTGTCAAAAAGAGTCATGATACAATACTTTTAACCCATAATTATGAAAGTAAGTCATAAATGAATCACTTCAAACTCATTATGGGTCATAGTGGTTTTTACACAGAAAAACCCAAGTTTATATAGGTCTTGGTGGATTTAAATTGCCCATTTTCATCCCAAAACAGTATTTAGCTATTAATAAAATAATAAAAAAAAAACCTATTTTCTTCCGGAGAGGGATAACAGGCGAAGGCCGCCCTTGACGGTGGAATCATACGTTGTCACAATGAAAGGCTTAAATATAAAAGTAATAAAATGAAGAATCATGAAGTTATAACTATGGTTGGTTTTGTGAAGTAATTTTAAATTTTGAAAAAGAACTATCAAAATATATTTCAAGTTTGAGTCCTTAAGGAAATCCAAATTGAAATGAAGATTGGGGACTGCTTGAAGTCCAACTCAAGTAGGATGTCCAAAAACATGGCAAAGAAAGTTCGAATGCACATAGTAAATTCCTATTTGGAATTTCTATCCTTTATCTAAGGGGCTTCCAAATTTGGAAATTAAAAACTTAAAAGGAAACGTATAAACAAGGCAAATAAAGTTGGTAAGTCAATAGAGAAGTTGATAATTCTTTTATAAAAATAAACGTTGGTAAGAAATTTAAATGAGAGTTCATAGACCAAAATTACTTGGTCACCTGATTGGATAAAAGTTGGTAGCATAAATAGAGGTGAGTAATTCATATAAGAGTTGACAAATTTGAGGCATCAATAAGAAAGAGCGTTGGTAAACAATGAAAGGCATATAAATATTAGTACGTGACTCCAATGAGAGTTGACAATCCAAATTTAGTTACTAATTTGATTGGAAAAAAGTTGGTAAGCCACTCACATATTGATTAGTAAGTTTTTGTAAGACTTAGTAACTTTGAAGAGTCGGTTAAAAAGACAAAATAAAATTGGTAATCTGCACACTATCAAAGTTGATAATCTCACTAAAATGTCTATAAGTTGTTGACAACTTATCAAAAAAAAAAAAAAAAAAAAAAAATCAAGGGATCGATAAATTTTCTTTACCAACAGTTTATTAATACATATCTACTTTTTCATAAATATATGAGAATAACAAAATCCATTTTTCTGATCCGGAAAAACAAAATCATCCATTCATTAAAATTCATTTTTCCTATGTTGAAATCCACGCAAAGGCAAAAAGAAAAAGGTAATTTTAGTGGAGAAGACCACACAGGATAGCATGAAGAATCTTTTTGTGAAATTTAAATTACCAAAAGAAGAATAAATATACTCATTGATCTAGTTATCCTTGCACATTGGGTTCTAAATTAAAATTGTCAAGTTGCACAAGAGCCCTAAGTAGTAAAAGCGTTCGATATAAATTAATGGAAGTCCTCTTTGAACGCTTCTTCTATCTCTATCCTCCACCCAAAACCAATTGAAACATGACGAGAGGTGAGAGATGATGTCACATCCTATTTTAAATGAACTCTTAGCTTCGTGGAAGATCACAGTATATAATTTTTTTTTTAGTCGGTGGGAAAACGTTAATGGATGAGCCGACCACAGAAACTGACCAATGTCGACGAGATTACTGCATGGAAAATTAGGGTCTAGAAGCAAGCTGGCAAAATAGTGAAAACGAGGTTGACTCAGGTGGTCGGAGAGGACGAACATTATTATTATATACTTAATGTTGTGGAATGCGGAGACAGATATCAACTTCTCTCGTTCTTCCTCTCTCTTGGTCATTTTTGGTTCCCCGCGTGAATGTTTCCAGAAAAGCAAAAAAGAAACAAGATGTACGGAAAAGGACAAATTATACTAAATGATGAGTTATTTGCACATTTATCATATATCTAATATTGCATGTGGGGATTATTATTATTTTTAACCGATTCAGTTTCTGTTTCATCTTCTCAAGTGAAAATTGGGATGCGAATTAATATGGTAGACCTCATTAGCTATTATGTTGTGTTTTGAGTCTCTTTCCGTGGATTGTCAATAGTAATCCTATTAATTCTTGATTTGCAATTTGATTAAGGCCTCTTTAATTAGTTTTGGCGTATTTCAAGCAAAGCGTTATTTATTTACTTTTGAAAACTAAGGGAAAAGTTTCCGACATGAATGCTTAGTTTGTTTTGTAAAAAAAAAATTATATTGGAAATTTTTTTCCCTTTTTTCTGGTGTCTGAGTTACTCAGCCAATAAATCAACGGAAAATTATTTTCACAGTCAAGTACAGGAAAATTAAACCATTCTTTAATGTATTTTTGAGTTTAGTTCATTTTCGATGAAATAAAAGGATATGAAATCTAGCTAGAAAAGCTCATATGAAAAAGTTTTTAAAAATTCTATGCACGCGTATTATCAAATAAAGCAACTCTCAAATTTTCAAAAAATGAAAAATTAGAAAGAAAGATTCACTTTAAATGGACCTTTATTCAACTAAAATGAAATGCATTAATATGTTCTTTCTTTCTGTCCTCATTATTGACTCATTGCACACGCTCATTGCACGCGTAAAATCCATTTTTCCTCTTTTATGGTGACCAGGTGGTCCACTTCTATTTATAGGTCTAGTCCAGATCCATCAACTATTGTGCCTCTAAAACACAAGCTACCATTTCTGTTGTACGGTAAAACGCATACGAGCACATCCCCACTTTAGAAACCTAGAATACGGTGAAAGAGAAACATGATGGAGGATCATCCGACAGGCTTCAGGTTCTATCCAACTGAGGAGGAGCTCATCTCTTTCTATTTGCACAATCAGCTCCAGGGCTCATTGCAAGACCAGCTCCGCCGGATCATTCCGGTCCTCGACATATATGCCACCGAGCCATGGAATCTCCCAGGTAAAAGAACATGAAATCATGCATGGCATTTCTTCATTTCTTGATGCTTCTCCTTCATTGTCGCCGAAAGAAATCATTGGTTCTGATAAATGTGCAAACTTGTTGCGAATTGTACGTAAAGTTTTCGCTTTTTCTTGCGGTGTTGTGTGTGTTTGGCTGCTGCAGAGCTTTCTGGAGAGCTGTGCCGAGAAGACAAAGAGCAGTGGTTCTTCTTCGCTCCGATGCAGGAGAGAGAAGCCAGAGGAGGGAGACCGAGCAGAAGCACGGCGGTGGGTTATTGGAAGGCGACCGGCTCGCCCGGTTATGTCCACTCGTCGGATAACAAAGCGATTGGGATGAAGAAGTCCATGGTCTTCTACGTGGGAAAAGCTCCGACAGGAAGAAAAACCAAATGGAAATTGAACGAGTATAGAGCCATAGAAATGATCTCGCCTCCCAATTCCAATACACCAAGTTCTAGTATGCCCGTGTTTAGGGTAAGCGCATGCATGGACTAATTGAACTTTGATCTTCATTTTAGTTAATTGGATGATCAGTCTTGGATTTTTGTCAGTAGTGGAAAACATTATTTTCACAAGCATTCATGACTTGATTGATCGATGATTTTCTATATAGTTGACATAAATAACTAATTTAAAAGCCCTGCCCATGTTTAGGGTCTTTAAAGTCTAAGCCCGCGCGCACTCTTCTTCTCTTCTTTTAGTCAATGCAATTGAACCATTTATTTTGGGACTTTATTTGATGAATCACGTGTTTCTTCGTCCCAATTGGAGGATGAAGAAAACTTCATATAATATTAGAGCTGGAATTCATAATTAAATTTTTCTAGGCCCACTATTTGCCTCCCCATCATATATTTCCACGTTGTAGTCCAGGCCAAAGTCAAGTTTACCTATAAGAGGTAATATTAGAATATCTAAATATTAAATTACGTAATTATCTAATAACTTAAACATTTACAACATTTGGTAGTGATTTCATACAATCTCACAATATTATGAGTAATAGGTCATACTCATGAATGTCACCGGATTTATTATAATTAAATTTTCAAGCGTGTAGTTTTCATATTATAGCCCACCTATTGGAGGCTCGATTAGACGAAATTTCAAAGATATAGCCCTTGCCAGTAAATTAAAAATATTATGCGCTTAGCTTAGTTTGGCAGTGTCATATGCTAGTTTATCAGAAACATTCATTTCTCGTTTTCTCTCTAAATGCAACGATTTTTTTTTCTTGATTTTTTCCCCTTGAAACATTGTAGTTAAGGCAGGAGTTCGCGTTGTGCCGAGTGTATGTTGTGTCCGGGAGCTCCCGAGCATTTGATCGTCGCCCATTAGAGTTGGTGGTTGCAGAGACAATACAAGGTGGAGATGATGGAAGTGGGAGCGGCAGCGGCAGCGGCGGCGGCGGCGGCGGCGGCGGCGGCAATGGCAGATTGGTGTCATCATCAAGATCAGTGGTAGAAAATAATGCTGGAGGTTCCAGTTACACGGAGACGACTAGTATGGAAACAGAAGAACCTATATGGGATTGGGAACCTATATGGGATTCGGAACCATTTTGGTTTTAGCAGTCCTTACAAAACAGATTTCCTCTGGATGAATTACCACCTTTGACAAAAAGTTGTTTGTCAATTGATTTTTTCTCTTTATAGTTTCCATTTGGTTCTTTAAAAACTCCAGTTTAAGTATGTCATCCACTGATTAAATGAACTTCCCAATGGGAAAAGAGTTAATGAGAATAGTGTGTCCTCGAATTATGTGCATCTACAAGAGAATTATAAAACATCTTGACCAAGATCCAGTATGTCTATATAGATTTTATGTGCCTTTTCTTTTAGATTTTTCTGTATTACTAGGTGTGCTTATATAAATATATATGCTTTAATGTATGAACATCGGAAGGGAGAGCTAGCCGACCTGCATATAATTGTTCACTTTGTTCAATTTGTGAGCGGAGAAAGTTGTTACATAGTGTGCAATTGCAGATAAATCAAGATAATTAAAAATATGAACAAGTAATAGACCAAAGGAGGAATTGGCAAATTAACGATATTTGTGGAAAAAAGAGGAGTTGTTTCACTTTGTGATCAAGAAGAGCTACAGGTGAGAATCAAGAACAAACTTTCACTCCTTTATATCAAAAGGATTCTCCAAGACTTAAAACCCTGAACACTTGCCAAGCAAGAAGTCTCTTTCCATTTTCCTCTCCTTTTTCTATTTCAAAGATTACATCTTCCTTTGCTAAATTCCTTCCTTTATAGAGAAAATTCACAAGCTGTAAATGTACTGTGCCGTGTGGTTTTGTCATTCGTAAGAATTATGGAATACCACATAGCCTACTGTTCATATGACGGCAATAAGTGTACGGGTTCACCTGACTAAAATCTTTAACGCATTTTTTTAAGTGTGAGATCTGCTTTTAATCTCCTTTTCTCCCTTAAGGAAAGAAAAAAGCTCTCGTTAAGGCGCTTTCCTCCGGGTCACTTCTTGCCAATGTCGCGTCTTATGATGGCCTGAATTGTCTTCACTTCCGCCCCCACCATCCCAATAATTCCTCCCGGTCACCCTCCACTTGCCAATATTTTATTCACCACATGATACTTCCACTTTCCCCAAAAAAAATTATGGCCTTTTACCGGTATGTAAGCATCTTTTGTAAATCGTATTATATATAAGAAAAATAGCAACTCTATACTTCACTTTTGACCTAATGACCGTTTAGATACCTCTCTTTAGGCAGATGCCATTCACATACCTCTAAACAAAATCCCACTTTGAACAAACAAAATTGCCTTTTGTGCAATTGCTTAGATTTGGGTTGTTTACCTTTTAATTAGTTCTTAGTTTTTTTTTTTTTTTTTTTTTTTTTTTGGTGGGTGCAACAATTCAGGATTTGGGGATAGACATTTCTTTGAAAGAAAACTATATTTTGATGAATAAGTACGGATAATAGATGTGAATGTGTAAAATGGTCTCCATAGGTAAATCTCTTGTATGTACTTGTTATTTTGAAAAGGTGAAGGTGTGCAAGTGATGGATCCCTAGGTGAAAGTTAAGGTGTGTTTTGGATACTTGTCCCACTGTAGGCATCGAAAAGAACGCTATATTTTCGGCTTTTTTATTTATTTATTATTATTACTAGAGTAAGGATTCTTTAAATCTAACTAGTCTTTATCCCTAAAGTTACTTTCGTCCTCGGTGTACTCGAGCTTAATTATTATTGCAAGTTAAGTTTCTCCAAAGCAGCCGTCTATCCCACTATCTTTAAGATGTCAAGCGAGTTTTTCCTGTTCTACGAGCATTAAATATATAGAATGTCTACAACATAATCTTAGACAATTGACAAGCCAAATCTATCACCAAAGCTTCGTCTGTTTGGCTTGTGACGTTCACGGGCCAGTGATGTCTTAGCTTCAAGTCAGCAAGAATGATGCATAGGAAACTTCTACGAAATTTCAAGTCAGTGCATATTCGTCTTCCTTCATTCCATGCACTTTTCAGATACATCATATCTAACTTCATGGAATCAAGATCTTTCAACAAGATCAGCTTCTCCGAGCAAACGTTGGGACGGATGGTCCACGATGGGATTGGACTTGCGGCATAGTTTCTTTCGGTATGAAGATTGTACTCTCATGGAGCTACTTTGAAATCTCCTAAAGATGAATTCAGTTGATGAGCCATTTTACCTTACTCTTTTATGTTAAACGCAAATCAATTAACGGACGAAATTATGGCAAATGTTTTCTAGGTCGCCAATCTTTTCAAAGCCTACGAAAACAAATGTCTTTGTGAAAACGGCACTAGTCTCGAACTTGAATTGAAGTAGCAGTAAGCAAGAGCGCATATAACAGCAGACCGTTTGCCAAAAAATAAAAAATAACTAAAAAAAAGGGAAAAGTGCCAAAAAAAGTCATAAACCTTTTATCTTTGTGCCAATTTAGTCCTAAACCTTTTTTTGGTGCCGATTTAGTCCTAAACCTTTTTATTTGGTGCCGATTTAGTCCTTCCGGCAAATTTAGACCGGAAAATGCCTACGTGGATACAAAGTTAGCGCCGGCTGTCCTACGTGGCTAGACCGGCGCTGACATGGATGCTTGAAAACAAAACGACGCCGTTTTAAAAAAAAAAAAAAAAAAACCCTAGAACCTTCAAAACAAAACGGCGCCGTCAAGAGCTCTTACGTTTTCTCTTTTCTCGCGAGCTCTTACGTTTTCCCTTTTCTCACTTGCCTCGAATCGTCTTCAGCGATGGAGGAAGAACCCCAAATCCCATCTGCCCAAATCAATTCAGTCTGAACTCAAATCCAAGGAGTTTGCTCAAGCCGAGTTGCTCTTTGATCGAATCGACTCCCCAATCTAGCCCAACCCCTTCGTTTGCCCAAACCCTACAATTTGGCCTTCGAAATTGCGAAGACCCGACTGACCCAATTCGAGTCGCCACTCGATTGACCCGATTCAGGTCACAACCGGATTCGACCTCACTAAACACAACAAAGTGTTCCGCCATGGCCGCGCCATTCTTCTGGACGCCTTTTTCAGCCCTACCTTTATCAGGTAAATTTCTGAAACGTTTTGCCTAGGAATTGCGATCAAGGATAGAGGTTTTGTTTGCTTTAGTTAGAGTTCGGATTCATTTTTCGTCGACCCCTTTTTAGCTCAGGCCACCGCGTATCAAGCAATCATTTTCTTGCGGCCGAGATTTAGTGAATTGAAAATCGCGGAGCTAATAGTTTGGAAGAGGTATTGGTGTGTTGCGACAAGTGGAGAAGAAGTTCTGCACTTAGTATTATCCATTTTAGTGAATCAGCATCTTTGGATGAGTGGAACTTTGAGTTTGGTCGGGAACGAGGTTCCATGATTCGAGTTTTGGGGGTGTCGGCATGAGAAGCAGTGGATTTCTGAGTCAGTTTGTTGAGGTGAAAATGGTATTTGTGTCGTTGTTAGTTGGCTTGTATGATTTTTATCACTTTTATGTGCATTACTTTTCAGCTAATGACCTATTGGAATCTATTCTTACATTGCAATCATCGCAAAAACTGCATCTTTATTGGTTGGATTGTATGTTGTATCACTTTTATGTGCATTACTTTTCAAGCATCCATGTCAGTGCCGGTCCGGCCACATGGGACGGCCAGCACTGACTTTGTATCCACGTAGGCATTTTCTGGGCTAAATTTGCCGGAAGGACTAAATCGGCACTAAATAAAAAGGTTTAGGACTAAATCGGCACCAAAAAAAGGTTTAGGACTAAATTGGCACAAAGACAAAAGGTTTAGGACTTTTTTGGCACTTTTCCCCGAAAAAAAACATCGTGCCATTTGCGGCGACGTAGAACCCATCATTAGAAGAAGCTGCCTTTAAACATCCTGTCATGATGAAGGTAATAACTATATTTTTTGGGTGTAAAATGTAAGTATTTCAAAGGAAATGAAGTATAGTAGCTTAGGGGCATCGCCAGCATTACAAATAGAGCTAATAATTCAAAAGGACTGTTTATAGACATCTTGTCGTGATGGAGCTAATAATTGTCAATTTTTTGGTGTAAAATGGAAGTATTATAAAGTAGATGAAGTACAAGTTTAGGGGCATCCTCCAGGATTACAAATAGAGCTAATAATTCGTAAAGATAGAGCTAATAAATATCATTAGTTGGGATAACATGAGTTCTTAATTTACTGGTGCGATGACGATTTATTTGTCAATAAAAATTTTGCATGTGTTACTAATTTTCTTCTCTAGAACTCAGGATATTTTATACTTAGGTTTTGTTTGTTTCACAAAAAATGAATGACTTAGAAATTTTTTTCCTAAAAGTAATTTTTTTATTGTTTGAAATAATTAGTTAATGAAAATAATTTCATTATTGAAAATAATTCATGTGTAAATATTTTCGCGAAAAATGAAAATAATTTTTAGTTCATTTGTTTTTATATGGAACATGAGCGATAGTTTTTAGGAAAATATTTTCTAAATCATTTATTTTCAAAAAACCAATGAAGCCTTAGGCTCGTTCGTTTTTACGAAAAATGTGACGTTTTTGGAAAGTGTTTTTCAAAATGCCATTTTCCAAGAAAATGATAATATTTTTTAGTGTTTAGCTTAAACTTGAAAATAAACTAGAAAATAATTTTCGTCGTTTTGTATGGAAAATTTGATTCAATTTTCCTCTTGCACTTCTTTTAATAAAATTTTTTCTTATTTTTTATTTTTTAAAACTCTAATTTTTAATTATTTTTATTTTTCTTTCTGCTTCTTTATTTTTCTTTTCCTTCTTCAATTGATCATCAACCATGACGATGGCCAGAGAGCTTGAGGCTCACCTATGGCTAGTCGCGGGCTATCGTTATTGCTAACAATTAGCCGAGAAAGAAGGAAAACAAAAGGAAAGAAATAGAAAAATAACAAAAATTAGATTTTGTTTTTAAAAAGAAAAAAAAAAGGAAAGAAGTAAGGGCTAGCAAGGGTGTGAGATGAGAAAGTGAGCAAGGAAGATATTTTCCCTTATTGAAAAGTGGAAAATATTTTCTCCTGTTTTAGAAGACTATTTCTATTGATGGAAAATGTTTTTCCCCAACCAATTCATTTTTCATGAAATGAATGCTGGAAATTTTGAAAAACGTGTTCATAGAAATTGCTTTTCATGAAATGAATGAAGCCTTAGCAATGTGCTTATCGTGTATTTTGTAGTTTGAAAACCAATAGGTCTAGTGTCTAGATTTAAATCGGTTGATAAATAGACCAATTATTTGTGAATTGTGTAATGGGATAGAAGATTTGGTAAAACCAAAAACAAGAGAAGTGGTGTTTTCTATAATTGGTTTGATGAGTGATTTGTGAAGTTACCTTAAGTTAAGGTCATTTCCTTAGTGACCACGCGGGAATACGACAATTTTTTGGTTAATGGAGAAAATAATTATTTAGGTCGAAAAAATAATAAAAATTAACCAGTGACATTGTTTATATAAAATATATTTCACAATACCAAAATGAAGTCATTTTGTGTATAGGGAATTGTTTAAGGTTAAAGAAAAACGTAGCCTCACTTGAAGTAGTTAGTGAAAGATATCATTTGTTATGAAACTATTTCTTGGATTTTCAAGATCTGTTGATAAGTTTGAAATGCCTCACTTACATGAGTAATTCTAAGGGTATATATATGGTGAATATACCATGACACGTATACATTTTAATGGAGGATAGATTTGATTCGGGAGCATCAATTCAAATTTTTTTACAAGATAAAAAAAAAAATAGTTTAGGGTAAATGTGTTCAGATAAATCAATTTAGGATTTTCAAAGAAGAATATTATACTTGGTAAATGTATCACCATATCAGTTTGCAGATTTTTTTTTGCAATGATAATCCTTTGGCTCATTTAATGGTATTTTCTCCAAATAAAATCTCACTAAATTAATGAGAAAAGGCGGAAACCCTGGTACTTGATTCTTTGAAGATGGGCATGGCGGTAGAATGAGCATTGAGCTCCAAGATTGCTAAGTACTGAACAGAACCTGAAGGTATTCATGTGCTGAACATACTGACCAGAGTTGTTGTCGTTTTTCTGTTTCTTTGTGTTGTGTTGGGGATAGCTCAGAGCAACCCACCCGTATACTTTGTGTATCTCTTCATTTTCCCCTCCTTATGTTTTATTTAATTGGAGAAGATTGTCAAATTGAATCCCATTAAATAGATCTTCTTCTTTTTTCTTTTGTTGGTACAATGTTTGGATGTTTAAATGGCTTTCTTGGATGTCTACAGGTGAATGATGACCACATTGAGGGGAAAATTGTCCAAAAAGTCATAGACTTATTGTGCTTTTATCAATTCAGTTATGAACCTTTTCAATTTTGTCAATTAAGTCAATCCAGCCAATTTTGACCCGAATTAGTTGATTTGGCACTTTTTAAATAATATTTTATGATATTTTAATAATCTTTTGAAATTTATTATTATTATTATTATTATTATTATTATTATTATTATCCTTCTTTTTTTTATTAAGGTTTTTGAAGAGAGGGCCGGTGAGGGTGGCCAACCAACAACAACCTTGCCCAAGGTTGGTGAGGGCGGTGATGCCGCCTGAGGAAATACTTGTGACATCCCGATTTTTCAATCTATTTTCAATAAATTGAGACGGGCATTTCGTTGGCACGCATATAGTTTTTCCTTGAGTTGGCCACTCATGTGCAAATTAGTTTATCGGGTGAAGTCGTTAAGAGTTTCTAATACATTAGACTCGAGAATTTGACCGGAAGCGACATTTCGACCGAGCTGGTACCGCAGGGTCATTATTACGGCACAATTAAAATCGATTGGAGAGCGGAAATAGGTCGACTCAACAGAGGCATGTGATCAAGTGTGGGTGATTCCACCAGATTGCACAATTCGTGTCGATCGGCACTGGACTGACTTTTCTATCGATTGGGTATCCTGTGTTCGTATTTGAAACCTTGAGTTACCCCGACAACCGAAAATCATCAATGTTTCAAAGATGTACATTGTGGCTTGAGATGATCAACCACAGGTCAAATGCATAAAAATCTCTAAAGGCTACGGGCGCGCTAAGATCGTGCCAAAGTGAAATTAACCGTAGTGAAATTGAGATCGAATTCGAAATGAAAGTCCGGGTGTGTCACAAATCATTTTAGGAATATTGACTAATCTTCGGAAGATTTTTCATGCAAGCCGAGTTTTTCAGCAATTAAATCAGAAAATGGCTAATTTGGCTCGAGGAATTAGTAGGCCCGCTTTTGGTCGTACTTTTGGGACTTAAGTTGGTTCTATGGACAAGTGAAGATGTGAATTGAAGTGTGGTGATGTTGAATTTATTTTATGGACCTCAATTTGATTCAATTGGAAGATAATTGATGAGAATTGAAGAAATAGGACGTGAAATTGGACTTTAATTTAAAAAATAAAATGACCCACGTGGAAGAGGTTGTGGGAGATAGTGGAGTGTGATGTCATCCAGTACCATGGTGGGCCATTTGGTGGGATTAAAGAAAAAGAAAGAGAAAAGAAAAATGGTCCCATCTCTCTCTCTCCTTCCTCTCTCCCTTCCGTTGGCTTCTCCTCCATCTTCTTTGTGCGAAAGACCAGAAAAATTGCAGAGGAAGAAGCCGAGGCAGCCCTCGCCGTCCGCCTCCTTCGCCGCTCGTCGCCCGTCGCCGGAACCGCCGAAGCCGCCGAAGCCAGCTCGTCGCCGGTTCTCCTTCGCCCGCTCACGCCGCTGCTCTTCCCTCGTTCGTCGTCGTCCTCGCTCGTCTTCACGTTTGGGAGGCTGTCCGACCAGCCTAGGTCACGGATCAGCCACCGTGAGCCGCCGTGCGCCCCCGCCTTAGCCCGCCGGAGCTTCACCTTGCCTCCGCTGCCCTTGGCCGCCCGAACCGGCGCCGGATCTGCTCCCTCTCGGCCTCGATCAGCAACCCAGAAAATGGGTATGGCAGCCCACGTTTTGGCCGCCTTCCCGAGCTCGGATGCTCGGCCCGCTTTGAGGAAAGTTGTTCTCCTCGGCGTCCCCGTCGTTTTAGTCCGCTCGGCTCGCTAATCCGGTGAGTTTAACTCACTAAATCTCGCTTAGAGTGTTAATTATGCTTTAGGTGTGCTTAGTTTATGTTAATTGTGATTAGGTGGTTAGTTTAATTTATTTAAGTGTGGATTATATCAATGTGTTTAATTAGCTTAAAGTAAGTTTAATTTAAGGCTAAATGAAGGTTTATATTAATATAAGCCTTGATGTGACATAAAAGAATTTACTTTTGATTTATTTAAATATTTCGAAATTATTTAATAATTTAATAATATATCATTATTCGAAATTATTAAAATATTATTATTTAATTATTTTCGGAATAAATTTAATTATTTATTAAATTCCGAAAATTTTGTCAGAGCCTTTTCAAATTTAATTTTCGTGCCATTCAGCCGTGTGTGTTCGGATTTTGAAATTGACGATTGGATATTATAAATTGAGTGTGGATCGTGAAAAATATGGATATTATTATTATATTAATTTTCGGAATAAATTTAATTATTTAATAAATTTTGAAAATTATTTGGGAACCTTATTTTCTTAGAATTTCGTCTTGCCGATCGCTTTTGTGCATTTAGAATTTGAATTTGGTGAATGGATGTGGCAAATTGAGTGTTGATTGTGATAAATATGGATTTTATTCATAAAAACCCAAATGTGGGGCTTTGATGCAAAAATTGGATTTTAATGATTATATTAAATAGTGGGGTTTGAAAAAGTGAGATATTGGCTTTTTGATTCGAAATTAGCGTGTCCCCACACACCATGAGTAATTTATGGAATATTTTTAATATGAAGAAAAATGGTCGGGATCACTATTTTAAGTGGAAGCGTTGAGTTAAATGCAAAGTGTCCCGGGGCCGAGTATGATTTGGCCTGTGTGATAATTAAGAGGAATCGTCCCGGGCCGTTGAGCCGGACTTGCCCCTATATGGGATGCCCACGTGGTGGTTGCGGGTCGCAGATGGGTCTCGGGCCCATGTTCCTTCGGGAATGCCGTCGACGTCTTGGCGACGAAGCCGCGCTCCATGGGGAGGCGATGCGGCATTAGTGTCGTAGATAGCGAACTGCGCGAGTAGGCTATGCCCTTGTGTGGATGTGAATAACAATTGGAATGCATGTTGAGTGTTGTTGATGTGTCGGATTATGGGACGGAATTGTGTGGCATGGAATGGGACGTGTCATAACGATTTAGTCTTATAATCAGGACCCTCGCGGTTGTTGGATATATGAAAGTGAATACGTTCCGATTGTTTAAGTTCCTCTTACTATCTGTGATTGAGTGATTTGAATTGCGCTAACCGGGGAAGGAACCGAGGCGAGGTAAGTCTTCGTGTGATGTGGCTAGGCCACCCTTTGGCGTATTTTCTTTCTAATAGGGGTTTAGGGGTTGAACTTGCTTTGAGACGTTGTCTCGGTGGTTATTGAATAACCATTTCAGGTTCCTGGTGGACGGAGCAGCCAGATAGTTTTGGTTGGCCTTGAGGAGTTGCAGAGGTGAAGTCATAAGGATTGGAGAATGTGTCCGACTTGCAGGTCGTAGGACAGTTCCTTTTTAAGAGCCGATCTTTTGTAGACTTTTGGCTGTAGGCTTCTGTTTGTAATTCTGTTGAATTATGGAAGTGTTATGTTGTGGTTTTGCTTCCTGCTTTTCTATCTCGTATTTTATTGTCAGGGGTTTTATAATACGTTCCGCTTGCGCAATAATAAATTAATGGGGTCGGCGACACTACCTGGGAATGTCGCATTTGTTCGACCGCAGTGGGATGTGCTCGCGCTCGGGGTTCGGGGCGTGACAGCTGACGAGGGTCAACCTATGAAGCATGGGTTTCGTGTCGTGTCCAACACGTGTCGAAGCATGTCGGACACGTCGACACGGTCGGACACGCGATCAACGCGTGTCAACTTTTCTCAACATGCATGTCGACGCGTGTCCGGAAGATTGATGGAAGGTGGAGGCGAGGGAGGGTGAGGGAGCAGAGGCTGCAAGCGCCGGGAGACGAAGCCACGAACGGACCACCGCGACGGTGAGAGACGGCTAGAGAAAGAAGAGAGAAGGCAAACTCCCGCCGGCGAGACGAAGCCACGAATGGACCACCACGACAGTGAGAGACGGCGAAAGAGAGCAGCAAGGGCCGCCACTGTTGCGATGGATCAACGACGAGAGGAAGAGGAGAGGAGGGAAGGGGGTTGTGCGGCGAGTGGCAAGGAGGAATAGGAAAAAGAGGGCTCGGCGGCTCGCTAGGGTTTTTCATAAAGAAACCCGAAAAAAAAAAATAAGAAAGGAGATCTGATGGCGTGAGGGGGAGGGGAAGTGACAGCTTACCTGTCACTGTCAAGTGGTGGGGAGGGGAAAAAGTAAAATAAACTTGGGGTTGAGAGAAAAGGACGAACGAAAGAATGGGTGGATTTTGGGGATTGTTTTTCAACCGAAAAATTAAATAAATGAAATTAAAAATAATTTCGAAAAATAAAAGTATTGAATTTTGATAATGATAAATTTTGGTCATTGTAGAAAATCATGGATTTATTTAAATAAATCGATTCTAATTTCTTATTAATTATTAGTTTCATTAATAACTTTTGTTAAAATTAAAAAAACGTTTTGCATTAATTATGAATATATCTTTCGAATTTCAAATGAAATGATTTGTTAATATTATTAGCGTAAATTTATTATAGGCTCTTTTTTTAATTAATTATTTATTTATGAATTTGAATCAAATTAATTAAAAATAAAAATATTTATTTAATATACAACGTATCACAACGTGTCGAAATTCTCTATTTTTTTGAAATGACGTGTCGTGTTGTGTCGGACACTCGTGTCATGTCGCGTGTTGGTGTTACATAGGGGTCAACCAGCCATAAATCGATAACAAAAAAATTTGAAAAAGCAAAGAAAAGTACCAAAAAAAAGAGAGGGAAAAAACCATAAAAATTCAAAATATTATTAAAATATTTCAAAAAGTGCCACATCGGTGCTAGCTGTCCACATCGACAAATTTTGACTATTGGCCGAATGGATTTAATTAACAAAATGTAAAAAGTTTAGGACTTAATTGGTTTATCATAACCAAGTTAAGGTAGATTAGGTGTCTCGTTAAGTCCGTACGGAAGGGAGTCCCATGTCGCTTGGGAGAAGCACTCTTAACATTTTTTTTCATTTGGGGGCAATTTTTGGCGAAATGACCCTTTTTGTTGTAGATGAAGCATTAAATTGATTTTTTGCAATCTGAGCAATCTTTCATTCTTTGTAAGAATCGTCATTTTTTCTTTCTCCGGAAATGCTTGGATCCATGCTTGGACCTTCCCACCCAATACTTTTTGAAATGCTTTTTCTTTCTGAAATTTTTTTATGCAAAAGCAATCACAATCTTTTTTGGAACACTTAATCTTCAAATTCTAACGCCCTGTCTTTGGGGTAGTTTTTCATCATTTGGAGTCTTAAACACAAATCATCAAGACACAAATGGATCTTTTCTTGTATTTCTCCCAAGGAAATATCCAAAATTCTCTTTTAATTGTTAAGAAAGGGTTTCTCAATTTGCTGAGATAGCTCTTTAGGAATAGAGGTTATAAAAATCTATTTTAGGTTCGCATCAGCTCCAAGGCTATAGAAGAGTTTGATTAGTTCTTAATAATACTTGTTGAGTTGCCTTTTTTGGAGAGAGTAGTATATTTTTTTTAAACTCTCTTCTTTTGAGCTCACGGAGGTTAGCAGGTTTGCCAATAAAAAAAATGATAAATGAGAGCAATAGCTTGGTTGAAGTTTGCTAAAAGCAAAAACTGTACTTGATCTTATTATGTAACTGATTACCACAAATGTTTGAGGCTATCTATGAACCTTATGACAAATCCAAAAATGATACCATACTTGTCGTAATTTGTGAGAGTTTGGGCATTTAGCCAAATATGAAACTTTTCAAATCATTCTGGCCATTTGGAATAAGGAATATTATCAACAGTTGTTGACACCTAAATTTCGTTTTTTAATTATAGAGTTTCTTTATTTATATATTTTGCTTTTTTTTTCTCGGATAAATAGATAATAAAAATAAAAAACAACAAAAAGAAAAAAAAACAGAAGCCAGCAGCCCATTTTCTCTCCCTCTCTTCCCCCTCCGCATGGGCCCCTATAGCCCATTTTCCCCCTCCTCCAGCCCGGCCCTCTTCGGTCTTCTTCCTCCTTCATCCGCTCCGCAACACACGCGCGGAGGGCCCGACGCCGGATGAACGGACGGACGGCGACGCGCGTGGGGGGGCTGGCGGAGGTGGCGGATGGGACGCCGGTTCGCCGCGGGGGGTCCGGTCGGCAAGCCAAAGACTGGCGGCCGAGCCTCTCCGTCGACCGGACCTCCTTGCCTATAAATAGCGGAGCACTTCCGTCGACGAAGGGCACGAGCGAGCTCCGAGAGCTTCCCACTAAGAGACTTCGGGGGAGGAATAGAAGAGCGAGCGAGAGAGAAATCGGGCCGCGAGCTCGGCCGACCTCCCACCGAGACTTCGGGAGGCCGCCGGCGAGCGAGTCCGAAGAGCTCGGATCCGGCCGGTGGAGGCTCGGATCTGGCCGGAGTGAGAGAGAAGTGAGGTCGGAGGAGGTGCAGGGGTTCTGGATTCGCGAAGAGGGGCGGAAGAAGAGGTCCCATCCCCCCGACGCCGCTGCCGTGCCAAATCCCGCCGTGCCGCCGTCTTGCTGTCACCGTAGCCGAGCCCGGGCCACCGTCTCGAGTCTCGCCGTCGTTGCCCAGTCGTCCCTACAGCCACCGCCACTGCTGGACCAGGTAGAAATCCCTCCGTCTCCGTCGACCTAGCCACCGCCGCTGCTTCGTCTTTGCCATTCGACCTTCCGCGAAACCCTAGCCTCAATCGAGGACTCGTCGCGCTGCCGTCATTGCTGCCGTCGCCGCAGCGCCTCACCCTTCCCCCTCTTCGACACCGCGAATCGAGGGTTCTCGATTCTCCGGGTCGCGGCCTCGAGTCGCGTGGGTCGGACCCGGCCCACGAGTCGGGTAGGTTTTCTCCGTATTTTGGGTGGCGGCGGAAACCGGGTCGGGAGTTGGGTCGGACCCGGGTAGGGTTTCGCTAGGAACCCAGGTCGTTGGGCTGGGCCGGGCATCCCCAAACGCCCGGCCACGGCGTCTGCGTTTCGGGTGGCCCGGGTCGGACCCAACCGCGGATCCGACCCAGTCGGTTTTATTTTGTTTTAATATAAAATAATATTCTAATAAATAAAAATAAATATTTTATTTAAAAATCCAAAATATAATATTTTCGCAAAATATTTTAAATTCCAGAAAATCGAAAAATAATAAAAAATGACAAAAATATTTTATTTTCCGAAAAATAAAAAAAAAATAAAAAATATTCCATATTTTCCAAAAAATGCCAAAAATCCAAAAAAAGCCAAAATTTCATGAAAAAGCCAAAAAGACTTGTATTTTTCCAAAAATACCAAAAAAATCCCTTTTGTGTCAAAAAAAAAATTAGAAAAAGACTCAAAAAATGTTTTTCCTCCAAAAAAATGCATGGAAAATCCCTCGAACATCTAAAAGACCTCAAGGTTTAAACAAGATTAGGTACCGAAAGGGCATTAGTGATTAACTAATGTAATTAAGTTATCGATCCTAATTTCTCTGATTGCGCAGAGTGAGTATTTCTCACAATACTTTGCTTGGGTTTCTAATCAACCCACCCCAAATCAATTAGTGGCGACTCCATTTTAAAAATTGATTTACAAGTTAAAAACTTGATCCATTAAGTCGTGAATTTGTGGACTTGGGAGAGTCCGGGCTTAATAATTTCAGCCTAGCCATTAGCCTCTTTAGGCGCTCGTACCCAATTGCGGGTGTTGAAAAAAAAAGAGGTCGCGACAACAGTAAAAAATTGTTGAGAGGAAAAAGTTAGATTCTAGGATAGATTATTTAGTTGGATGACCTCCGGTTCAAAAGGATTTGAATTCATTTCCTGATCTAGAGAATCAACCGTAAATATTGAAGAAGTGGTTGGTATAATAGGAAATGATTCAATGGTAGAAATCAAAAAGGAGGAGAAGGATGAAAAAGATATTAGGGGTGAGCATCAGTTTAGGACCAACCTTGGACCTACCCTGAATCGGTCCTTGGTCCTGAGATTTCTAAACTAGATCGTGTGGGTTGGTCCTTGGTCTTGAGAGTTTAGAATCGATCCAACTCGAATCAACCCTAAATATATATATATAATATCATTTATAAATTTTTTATATAGAGAAAACTCTAAAACAAATAGCGTTAACGACATTAAATGGCTCATTAGTAAGGAGTCCAAATAATTTTCCATTGTTCTTTAATAACTTAGATTTTTAGTATTTTTTATGGCGTCAACGGTCATAATTTACGAATGATGAATTTTTTTTTTTTTTTGTGAGGAGTCCTCACGGCATTTAAAATGGCATAAACAGCTCCTCGTGGCATCCTCCTCTAGTACTCATTATCTTATATCTTATTTGTTATCTTAGTCTTCAATTTGCCAAAATTGAAGAAAACAACTTCTCCACTTACTGCTCAACACTCGCCTCGCTCGCTTTTGGTCACTCGTCTACTCGACGCTCGATGATCGCCCCACTCAATGCTTGCCGCTTGCCTCTTTTAGCTGACCTTGCTCGTCACTGAACCTATTAGGTCAGTCCGGTCTTCGATCACCTTTTCAAGGAGTACAAATAATGAAATAAAAATATTATCGATTGGTCTTGGGTTGACCCCAGAACTGGACCAAACCCACTAGATTGGTTTGATCCTTGGTCCCAAGCTTAATAGGGTCAGTCATTGATCCCAAAAATTGAGAGCCAACACTGTATGGGTTAATCCGAGGGTTAGGGAGTGGATCGGCCCAACCTAGACTATGCTCACCCCTAAAAGATACCGAATTCGGTTCTGAATCTAAATCGATTGAAAGAAATTATTCTGGAGGAGACTAAATATAGTTTTTCAAGACAGTTGGATCAAGTCGTTTCTTTTCGATTACTCGATCTCTTAGAAATGATTCTAATGGATTGGATAACATTATTTAATCGGGCTTCTCCTTTTTAAAAGTTGAAGATTTTTAGGAATCTTTTTTTCCCATTTTCTCTCCTTAGCCGGTCCATTTCTCTAAGATGGTTTCACATTTCTATAACATTAGTTTTATCTCGTATGGTAGAGGTCTTTGCAAGAGCAACAAAGATTGAAGTGCTTTGTGGTGGTGAAAAAGAATACTCAGATCGTGGTAGGGTTAGAAATGGATTAGAAGGTTTGAACTTCCCTTCCCCAAATAGTTAAATTTGCCTATTGAGCTTCTCTATTACCGCATTTGAACTTTCGAGATGATATCCCAAATGTTGTCCAAACTCTAGGGCATGAAGCCTTTTTCTAGAAGTCTGAAAATATATTCTTGGTGGTTTCATCATATCTCTTAAGATCTCTTTGTACATCAATGATTTTGGAATCGATTATTTTGAAAGTATCATTATGTGCTAAAAGAGTCTCTAATTGCCAATTTATAATAGTTTCAGTAACAAGAGTTTTCTTTTGCCTTCCATGTTCATCCACATCAGTTGGTGCAAGTGTTTTTGGGACGTGACGGTACCTTTCCTATGGATCAACAAATTCTTCCATAACAAGGAGAGAAAGTTAGAGGCTTCTTGACCAAGAGAGGGAAAGTCTGCATCATGGAACATGGAGATAGGAGAATTATCCTTCTCTTGCTTTTCTTGGTTGAGTGGTATCTCATTTGAGAGTTCTAGTAGGTATGAATGCTTTTTTGTCCACCTTAGGATTGACTTATAGAATAGGGTAATGGCTGGTTTTTGAGGTGAGGGAGGTGGTGTAGGTGGTAAAGCTGGTTGAATGGGAGGTGATAATATGTATGCTAGTTGTGGAGATGGAGTATAAGAAACCATGAATTGGAACTTATCACATTCACCGATGGTATCAACAGAGGGGTCTTCGTTCAAATACTTTTGGTATACACCATTATTTGGTTTTTTGGGTTTTTGTCTGAGTGTTATAGTCGGGTTCACTTCATCGGAGAATTTGTACAATAAGAATACTGATAGAAAGGATCCCAAAAACAATGACCATATCGGTTTTGTAGTAATGGACATGATTTCCATTACTTTGGAAGTATTTAACAAACTTCTTTGAATCTGGTTTAGAGATTGATTTTGGAACAAAATGTTCAATCATAAACAGAGTTTAGAAGATGGAAGAGTTTTCTTCATTTTCTTTGCCGAATTTAATGGCAACGGTGTCATCATTTTTCCTTACAAATTCAGAATCTGAAAACTAGAGAGGCTTATTGTTCTGGTGCAACTTTTTATAGTTGTTAATACGAGTCTCTGGAAGAAGTTTGGCTAACTTCTCTTTGGGAATTTGCCTAGTGACATGGATGCAGGATGCCTGCTCATTTTACATAGCGATGAGCAAGGCATCTTCATTTCCATTTTGGAAATTTAGATCAAGGGTGTGATTCCCGCACTCGATAGATTATCTGGTAGTGCATTGTTGCCGCAATGGAATCGGTAGTCTAAGGTGCTCCAGTGAGCTAAATTTGAACATTCAAGAAGGAAAACAACTGAGGATCTAAAAGGGCAACATTAAAATTTGGATATATGATTACAAAGATTGTTCCGCATGCCAATACAAGCATGTTGGTATTCCGGAAATTGAGTATCCAATAGAGCCATTCTGGCCACAACTGGTAAGCCTTTTCCGCCATGGAAAGTAAGTGCGAGATAGACAATTTTATAATGGATATGAGAATATCTTTGTTGGGGCCAATGTTTGGAAAATTCTGGAGGGATTTAAAGAGTAACAAAGTACTCCTTTTTAGTGGGTGGAATAGATCAAATTTAGAGGATTGCACGTACTCATTTGCTTCTTTGGGAGTTTGGTGGATAAGATGTCGATAGTACAGATGGGGAAAATGATGAAGAGGGTTTAGCAAAAGCAGAATATGGATTCATAAGAGGAAATTGGGTTTTAGAAATCTTTGTGTTAGCATTAAGAGAGACCTCATAAAAATAGTTAATTTTAGAAGTATTTGACACACGAAAAGTTTGAAAGAAAACAAGAAGATGGAGATAAGGTAAAAGTAACAGGTGCATTGAGAGTTTTAGGGTTAGCCATGATGATGTGAAAATTTTCTCGGCACTGGATTCACCATCTAAGCGCATGGAACTAACCAAGTTACAAATTGAATTAGATTTAGAACTTTTTGAATAACTTCCCCCACATTGTGATCCACTTAGCACATCTTATGGATGAGAATACTAGGCTTCAAAGATACAGTGATACAGCTGCAGCTGAAAAAGCGACCCCTGAACAGTTGATAGTGACTATGGCAGCCGAAACCCAATCCGTCTGCATGCATGCAATTCTTCACATCCACTACGTTAATTGAACCATGTACTAAAATGGGTTCTTGGAAAGTTTTCAGTCTTGTCAGTTATCCATTTCTTTGTTCTTCGTGTCAGATTGTTAATTGCACTGTACGCAACGACGGGTTCTTGAAAATTTCAATCTCGTCGCATGTTACCGGTAAACTTTCTTTTCCCCATATTCTCCTTGTTGAATTTGTGTTGCAGAGCTTCGGGAGAGCTGTGCAGAAAAGACACAGAGCAGTGGCTCTTCTTCGCACCCATGCAGGAGAGGGAGGCGAGGAGACGGCGTCCCAGCCGGAGCATGGCCACTGGCTACTGGATGGCCACCAGATGATCGACGTGAAGAATTCCGTAGGTTGCTACGTGGGAAAAGCTCCCACAAAAAGAAAGACCAAGTTGAAATTGAAAGAGTACAGAGCCATTGTACACTCGCCGACCAATCCCCATTCCACAAGCAGTAATATTTCCATTCTTACGGTGATCGTGCACTCTGAATTAATGGAACTTTATTTCAACTTTTTAGACAAAGAAAGGATAAAAGACCTTCGCCGTGCATGAGATCTAGATTATCCAATTTTCAACTTCAATAATCTTTCTTTTTTTGGTTTTCTATCATGTACTTTATTGGTTCCGTGCAGTTGCGCACTATTGATTTTCCATGTCTAGATTAGTTTCTACTCAGACTCATTCAGGCAAAACGCAACAAACATTATACTCTGTGTACCGAGTGCATGTGGTGTCGAGGAGTTCCCAAGCATTTGATCGCCAGCCATTGGAAGTGGTAGCTGGAGAGACAACAGTTCATCAAGGAGGCAGCGCTGCTAGCAGGAGGCGGCGGCGATGGATGTGAAGATGCATCATCATCAAGAGTAGTAGCAGGCTATGCAGGAAGTGCCAATCAATTGGAGACGGCAAGATCGGAAGAACCAATTTGGGATTGGGAGAAACTGGATTGGATTTAACTTGATGTAGAAGTACTCTGATGGTGTAGTTGTCTTTTTATAGGTGCAACCATATGTAAATCTACATGTATCTAATTTGTCAATCATTATACATATATTAATGTATAGTTTATAATATGGTACATGTGTATCGAGACATTGTGCTTGCACTTAATTGATAGGTCAGCTGAATATGATATCCAACCTAAATGTTTGTAAATAAATCCTTTCTATCTAATATCTATCGAATTTTTTATATATGAGTCATAGGGCCTAGGGGTGTCTTGACTTTTTTATTTGGTCACTTAAGTGGCACAAATTTAAAAAATCGATTATTTTATTTGGTCACTTAAGTAGCACAAATTTAAAAAATCGATTATTAGTACTAACGTGAACAACTTTTAATATTTTAGAACTTTTTTATAATCTCTCTCTCTCTCTCTCCCCCCCCTATCCATGACAAATTTAAAAAATCGATTATTAGTACTAACGTGAACAACTTTTAATATTTTAGAACTTTTTTATAATCTCTCTCTCCCCCCCTATCCATGACCCTCATCTACAATGAAGGCTTTGCCCAGACTAGGTGAGGGCCATCTTGCCCTTGGTTGGTGTGGCTGAGGGCGAGGTGACCTTGCCTAGATCTGGCGAGGGCTTTCATGGCCTTGCCTAAAGTTGGCAAGGTTGCCATGATCATAGGTGAGGCCACTGCGGCCAAGGATGGCCTAGCCCAGGGCCTTTGGGACCACACCGGTCAAGGGCGGGGCCTTTGTAATTGGCGAGTGTCGTTAGTGACCCTCGTCAACGACCCTCCTTGGCACAAGAAAAAAAGCAAATGCTATTTTGAATAGATCCAACAAACCTCTAAACTTTATTGGAGAAAAAGATATATGTGCACAAACTTCTCCACATATCAATCTTTTTACACTTGATGGTGGATCTGTTGAAGGGCTTGTGGCTCGTGGTTTTAAAGAATATCATTTTATCAAATTTGTTGACCGTGGTCAATCTGGAATAAATTGCAGCAAATTAGTGCTAGTAAAAAATGTTGGATTTTATTTTTTTAAAGGATAATTGAGATATTTGCAATTATATATATATAGACACACGCACTTTTTCCATATATGTGTGTGTGTATCAGCAATTTTATCTTTTGTACCGTCCACTCCATCCATTCAAAAGTTTTTATTAATACAAGCTCAATTAACGAAAAAAAGAAACTGATTATGAAATAGTAGGATGTGTGTTTACATCAACATTCATAAAGAGTAATAAAACATAAGAGTATCGTGCTGAATTTATGCTTTCCATCCCATAATATAGCTCTGTAGGTATTTTGTTTATAGAAAAAGCTACAAAAAATCTCAAATTATGATCACTATGACACATTTGTCCTGATTTTTTTTTTTTTTATGATATCAAAAATCTCAAGTTATAACCACTACATTTACCCTAAACTTTTTCTTGTGAGACACTTTCACTCTTCATCAAAGATCCATTAGATGACAATGTTGGCTTTTTGGTGTCCATGTAGGTAGATTTTTAGTGGTTCTTGTTGATAGAACTTTAACAAAGAGTAAATGTGTTACACGAGTATAAGTTTGGGATTTTTGATGTCATTAAAAAAAAAAGTTTACGATAATTGTGTCACAATAGACATAGTTCAGGATTTTTATAGCTTTTTACCCTTTTTATAATTTTAAAGGTCCATACCAACTCCATCCACCTATATTATAGTTGCTTCTACGTGGAAAAATTACACCTCAAATATTTTGTTCATAAAAAAAAAAAAAAAAAACTTCACCATGGCATGTTTTAAAAAAGAGTCCAGACTTGTTTGAATCAATTGAAAAATTCAAAAGAAGTGATCACATTTCGTACATAAGTTTCACCATCTTTAGTACGCTTTCCTTATCCTTAACTATATATTTAGGAATAGCCAATCTAATTATTGTTTCGCAAGAAAATAAGAATTTAACAGAAAATATCTATTCCACCAATCTTTTCATAGAAGAAAAAAAGTTTAAAATGATACAATATCAACAAGGGACATAGTTAATGTTTTCGACCAAAAAAAAAAAAAACACTAGGGACATAGTAAACCCTGTGAAATGCATTGTCGACGATCTCAATGCTCAATCCGACTCTTCAATGATTCTAGTAGTTGGAAGAATTTAAGTTGAAGCCGATTTGATATTCGATCTTAATTTTCGAAGCTTCCTTCACTTCCCAATTAAGTAAATCAATCAATGACATGCTTTCAACAATTAGCTCGCATCGCTCTTTTGATAATGCAAGAAGGTCCACGCGTCCTCTCTTTGACTCTATAATTACCAGCGTCAACTCACAACACCTGAAGGCTTACATGGGAAATCACTTTGGAAACTTTTTTTCTCCAATGAAAATTCACCACTCACTAAAATCCGACGTCGTAACCTTCCGACTTACTCTCGTGATGGTGACGCCACGATCCCAGATGATGTCCTCGGCTGCTGTGTATGAACACTCTTTGGATTTCTGGCGGCGCAGTGCTTTTTGACGCAAATGAAATATTTATTTATCATGGACAATTCTACTTTGAGTCCTGTGATGGAAAGCTGCCGGAGATAATGTTAATTGGATGATTCGTGTCGTAATAGATCATTGTTCCCTAACGCCCACTTAGGTTTGATTTGAATATTTTGATTTTGTCCGAGGGAAAATCTCTCCTCTTCTCCCTTATCCTCGTTAAATGGAGGAATACGATTATTTCTGATCTCTTTGCTTTGCCTGTTGACGCGACGATCGTTGTATTCTAGTTCATAATCTTCGAAGAATGATAACCTCCACCAGCCCACTTACCTAATCAAAGTGCCTATGATTGGGCATGCTTCGATGATCGCCTCACATGGAAAAGTTCGGCCGATGATTCTATCTCGAGTCTAAGTAGCGGCCAAAATCAATATGATAAACCCCGAAAACACGGTTGGGCTCAACCGGAAATTCCTTAGCCCAAATAGTCCATGTAGGATTCCGGCCTTATTTTATTGAGACAAATGCACTGAAAATTCTTAAACTTGTAATGTAGATGTAATTGGGTCCTAAACATACAAAATGTGCAATAAAATTTTAAAACTTGTTGAATTAGTGCAATCGAGTCTTTCCATTAATTCTATCCAACTCGACTAAGAAAAATGCTAACGCGACTTATTTAAATATTTTCTCTCTCATGTGTGAGGTTGATGTGGTTAACACATGAGTTATAAGGTTGAAACTATGTCATTTTGGTTCAAATGTGATTTTATTGTTTATATAAATTTAAAAATAAGCTAAATTTAAAAGGAAATTTTTTTATAAATCATGTAGCCAAGGGTTGCAATTGTAGCCCCCGCCGTCACCTGGAAGGACGAGGAGAGTGGGGGATGGCCGCTAGGCCTCGGCTAGTGACTAACAATCCTTATTGACTGCATGCAAGGGCTATCAAATCACGCACACTTTTTTATATAGAAATTTAGCTTATTTTTTAATTAAATTTACATAAAATTTATATTAAAAATTAGATTTGGACTAAACAACATTATTTTAGCCATGTAATCGCCAAGTAGGATAGAGAAAATAATAACACAAAAATCATGTTAGCATTTTTTGTTAACCTAATTGAACGGAGTTAACGAAAAACTTGATTGCACTAATTTGTCAAGTTTTAGGATTTGATTGTATTTTTATAAGTTTTAATACTCAATAACACATTCGTCACAAGTTTTAGGACTTTTAATACACTTATTCATTTTATATTTTACATTTTGAGCCCGGCCCAAAGATTTTATTTTGCATCTGTCATTTCTAGTACTATGGATGGTCTTCGGTGAAAAAAAAAAAGAAACAAAACTTTACGGGTGTACTAATTATTTATCATTATTGAGCAATGAAAATTTACAAGCGTACAACCTAACTCCAGCTATTCCAGACCCAAGCTCAACATGCAACAAATAGTACTATGGATGGTCTTCGGTGAAAAATTATGCCTGATCACAGGCCTGACTCTACCCATCCAACCGCTTGTGAGCAAGGATAAGGTAAATATTTAACTTAATCTTCGATATACCACTAAGAAAAGATAAACCAGAATCCTTCCTACTGCGGCCATCGGATACTTAAGACGTCTAGTTTAGTAACAGCAAAAGATTAGTTCATAATGTTATCAATTGGGTAATGCACCAAAGGAGTGAAACACTTTAATCTCCATACCATCAAGCTTATCTCTAGTCAGGATAGGCCAAGTATGATGAAAAATGAATTTCAAAGATTTTATTATATTATATCCACTATTTGATGAACTGTAATGATAAAACCAAACACTTTCATCTCATATTATATTCGTTGTTTGGTATGTGAATGACATATTGATGTAAATGAACCTGAATAACGGTAAAAATTCCTCATATTTACTGTTAAAGAAATCACAGATGCACAAAACCCCATCAATCAATTCATGATTATTGTATGATCTACATGTTAAACCGGTTGAATGATGACAAGAAATTTAAATGAGCTACACCAATATCGACAAGGGAGATCAACTAGTGAACGTCAAATGTAGTAAAAAAGAGAAAATGTGATTATTCACCTTGGCGATTCCAAAAAAATATAGTACTTCCACTCTCTAATCACTTTTATGAAACTTCAATATGAACAACAAAGCAATGAGGAGTTTCAACTTTTTTGCTGCTTTTGTGTATATTTGACGTAAACTAGAGAGCTTCAAAGCAAAAGAAACTTTAACTCTTTCATTGTTTTCGTGGAGATTTGATGTGAACAAAGAATTACAGAGGAGTTGTGAAACTTCAACATGAGTCAAAGATACAAAGAGAGATACAAAGAAGAAAGAGACAGAGTAAATTAGAAAGATCCGTTTCAAGTTTGGATTCATTAATTTAAAATCGAGGTTCTTCTACTTCATTTTTATTTTACTATTTTATAATTATGTTTCCTCTCTTTTTTATTTTTTTTATTCCCTTCAATCACTGCTTAAATAAAAATGTAATTAAATAATAAACTATACTAATATATCTAAAATATGTAATAAAAATAGATACTAAATAAATAAATATATATATATATATATATATATATATATATGCATAATATACATTATAGAATAGAAAGAAATTCAAATATATAAATAAAAATATGAATATATATAAAAACATAATTTTGATATTATTTTTGTTTTGAATTTTCTTTTTTTATATTAGAATTCAAATATTATTTTATATTTAATTATTATTTAATTTTTTAATTTAAAATTTGTGTTATTTGAGAGAATATATTTTATGTCATGTGTATAAGAAATCTTATTCACTTTTATCTTGTCTCTTTTGTGCGATATTTTGATTCGAGGCTATCCCATTATATCCAACTTTATCTTATTTTGGAGAGAAACTAAATATGGAATAAACTAAGTTTTATCATATCCCGATTTTTATTCTCACTATCAATTGAAATGATCACATTCTTGTCCAGATTCTCTTGTTATCTTATTCTTTTCCTTTTTCCATTTTTCTTTTCCTATTCTTCTCTTCTTTCTTCTTCCACAATGGTAGCTCTGTACACGCTACTCGCCCTCATCAATGCGCCTCGATCCGACATCGAAACAAGCAACGTCTCTGCAACTCTCACGTTGTCTCTGTACGATCCCCTCCCACTCTTCCTCTCTGAAGGTCGTGGAGGCTGCAACCTTTGTCGATTCACTTACGTCTTAGGTTACTCACCCCTTAGCACACCAAATCTTTGTTTGTTAGGTGGCCGACCTCCGTGCAAGCGAGCCTCCGGAGATCACAATCTCTTCGCCGCTGCAAGGCGGTGGTAACTAAGCGGCGGCAACTTTGACGGATGTGGTGGCGATGAGCAACGGATTCATAGTGCTGGGTAGAGAGAGACCTAGATATTGGGGCTAGTTTTTTTTTTTTTTTTTTTTTTTTTTTTTTTTTTTTCCGCTTGGGGCTAGGGCAAAGTCAGGGGGTCTTTTATGATATAAATTAATATGTAATGTTATTTATTCAAGACGGTCTAAATTAATATGTAATGTCAGGCGGTAATTTGTTAAATCAATGTTTCAGTTTTGAGCCTTTATGGGTCTGATCCGTAAGGAAGATTTTGATTTATTCAAAATCTGTTGTTCCCCATCAAAATCAGACTTGTTTTTTCTTATTCTTAGGAGTTGGTTCTCCGTAACAAATCAGAAGTTTTGAGCCTTTATGGGTCTGATCCGTAAGGAAGATTTTGATTTATTCAAAATCTGTTGTTCCCATCAAAATCAGACTTGTTTTTTCTTATTCTTAGGCGTTGGTTCTCCGTAACAAATCAGAAGTGCACTGTTGGGAATAGGAATCTAAATTTGACTTGGAAAAGGTCTAGCACTGAAAGACAAAACAAGGGACAGTGAGGTCTTTCCACCCCCTCCTCTCTCTCTCTCTCTCTCTCTCTCTCTCTATAGCGGAAGCCGTATAAAAGAAAGGATTCCTTTTTGGGTCCTCTCTTTTCACGTATAGCCAAGAAACCTAGTGAAGAGCTGCACAAGCGGAGAAGCACCGCACAGTGAAGCCTCCAAAGAACAAGAGCCGCCTAGGAAGAAGTGAAAAAGAAAAAAAAATTAAGAACGCGCAACGTTCTTGATACCTTTAGGAATAATCTTTTAGCAGCAAAGTATCCAAAAATTTAATTTAGAGCATAGAGATACTCAGTTTCTAACTAGCTGAAATGCATTTTTAAAGGATCTTTATCAGGCTGGAGAAGAAAAAGTGTTTGGAGAAACATTGAAAATTTTCACAAATACCACTTTACTTCCCTGCCAAGAGCTTTTGCTTGGGCTAAACATCGGTGATTTTGTGTTTTGCGTTTACATTTTTATTTATAAACATTTTGGGTTTAGATTTAAATTTAGGTGTAGGAAACACTCGAGCGTGTAGCGATTGTAATTGTAATTTTCTTTTATAGTTGATTATTTGCTGTTGGCTCTTTTCATAAATGTAAGTACCGATACTCAAATTAAAACTACATAGATCTCCAATGTCCTATTATTCCTCATTTATTTCTCTAGTATATTCTCATTGACTTAATTTGCAAGATCCCATCATTCTCATGTTAATATTACAACACAATTAAGATAAATCTCCACAATATTTCCATAAAATCCTTAATCATTACTAAAGAAAAGCTCATAAATTCATACTAAGCAACTTCCATCGTGCTCGGATAGGCAATGTCGACTGCTGATCAATGTAACATTTCTTCGTCTTCCTAGTCTTTTCCACGTTGTGGTAGGACATTTTATAAAGCTGGGACTACGTCGAGATTCAAAGCGAAGAGATGATCATTCAAAGACAGCCTATGAATCTGGCCAAAAACAAAATAGACAACCTAATGATGACAAATAAAACGAACGATTTTATGCAAGAGATGGACTGCTCATTTTCACCGCCTTTTGGCATCCTGAGACTCGATTGATGCATGTTAGCCGAACAACGATGATTGATTATATGACATGACTTGTTGGGTGATAATTTAGGAAAATAATTCTTCATTGTGGATGAACCCTTTTATAAAGATAATTATGATCTGAATACCTTTAGAATTCGTGTATAAACGTAATTCCTCTCCACTGAGTGTCCACCAATGGAATTGGTGGGCAATGGACCTGCGTAAGTCTAACCCGAGCTATAAGAGTCTAAACGTGTCTTTGGATAGGCATGGAATAGGCTATAATAAAAGGGCTCGGGTAGGCTAAGCTGCTGCCTGACACATCCAGTCTACAAGTTTATTATTATTTTTTTCTTTTATAAGCAACTCTAGGTGTGGCTGGATCCAAAGGCCCGACCCGAGCAAGCTCATTTCTCACTTTTTGTGTATATTTACTTGCAAACGAAAATCCTATTTGAAGACATTGTTATTTGATTTTCTTGGAAAACCCAATTAATCTCCTAGAGTGACGCTAGTTCTTCCGTCCCACCATATCTCAATAATTATTGGGACAAGAGGTTCCTAGATGTAGGGGTGTGCATTGGTCCCAATCCAACTTGAGAATTTGACAGACTAGTTTTGGGGGATCGATCTACTTCCCAATTCCAAATTTTTGGAATTGAGAATAACTGGTCCTATTCACAGTTCCACTCAAGGAACTAGATTGACCAAACCGGACTGACGAGCTGGCCAAGTTTTTTTAATTTTTTTTTTTTCTTTTGAAGCAAACTCTAATTAATAAATTATTCTTCTTTATATATTGAAAAACTCTTAGATGTAGGGAATAAAAAAATTGAAACAAGAAATAAAGAAATCACCAATTCTAGGATTGGGTGGGCCAATCCCCATTCTAGTTTTCTGGGGTGAGAACCGATCCACCCTAGATCCAATCACCTCCTACTTAACGATTGTCCTAGAAATGCATTCTTCATCGGGACTCAACATATGATTTTTAGATTACAACTTGATATGGAGTTTTCAAGAACTTCGCGGATCTGTTTTGGATACTGGCACGCGCGATTTAGACTTAGGGTATGGATACAATGAATGAGAAATTTCCAATGAGATATCATGTATAGCATATGCGACGAATGACAAAAGGCATTTACTCTAGTATTTTATTGTTTTTCACTAGCAAAAACGAAAGCAAATTTTACACCCTAGGCAAGGAGATTCCAATAAGTCGTGCGGGGATCGATTAAGATTCAAATGTCGGCAGGGCCACGAGGCCCGACAATCACAGCTTGTTGGTCTAGATAATGACAGGTTTCTTCATTAAAGAAAGTGGCAATGTGCCCATCGATTGCAACTTTATTTTTAATATCATCCTATGTGTTGGCCAGATTATTTTATTTGTATTAGAGAACTAATTTCAACCGATCCCTAACCTTGGATTACTTCACGACCGTATACGCAAAAGTCATGACAAAAATAACTATAATTTATCCGCGGAAGAAAGAGAAATTCTTTCAATTTTTTGGCCAGGAAGTCGGAAACCGACTTTTCCTAGGGTTTTCATCAATGACCTCAACTTAGGCGGCGGCGGCGGCGGAGTCTCAGATTTCTTTGTCAAAGTTTTCCATAATGCTCTTATTTCCATAAAATATGATTTGGATGAACCAATATGTGTTTGACAATATATATTTCATAGTTGTGATATACTTCAAAACTGAGCACGATATTGGCGGCAGTTTTTCAGAAAGAAGACTCGAAAAATGACCACCACTTTTTTTTTTTTTTCCAAAAATTGACAAGTATATATATGAAACGGTCTTGCAACTCTTCGTGAACTTGCCAAAGAATGAACAAACACGTCCTTTAGAAAAATTGTTCGGATAAACAAATGCGACTTTTCGGAAGAAGTCGAAAAACGAACAATTGCAACCTTTCGGGAAAAGTTAAAATCGAATAAGTAATTTTCCAAAGGTTGTCTTGAAAAGACACAAACAAAATTCGGATTTTTTTTTTCACAGGGGTGCAAAGTGCTAAGTGCGCCAAATAATCGCGCATTTGCACGCGGGTATGGTGGGGTCTAGCCCCACCCAATCATTCATTTAACTACAAAAAGGAAATCTCACATTTTTAAATTAGCCCATTTCCTCCTACTTTTTCTATGTGGGATAAAAAGAAAAAAACACTCATTTTGTTTTAACAAACAAAACTCCAACAGTCCCGAGGCTAGATCTTGTCGTCTAGTGGCCGAGATCTAGCCTCTCGCAACGTCAAGCACCATATTTGGCAATCCGAGAGGCCAAATTTGGCTGTCGATAGTTGGCCAGCGGTTGGCTGGTAGCGTTCAATGGCCAACTTACACCGGATTAAATTTTCAGATTATATATATAGCAAAAGCCCTTATAAATATGGGTTTTATCAAACAGTATTTATGCTAAACCTATTTTTCAATGTTATTTGATGTTACAATTTACCAAACAGTGTAATATTTCAGAAAACTTCTTTACTTCAAAGGCATATGCATGTCCCCAAAGCCAAACCAAACGGGCCCTATGTCTAATCAAGTCCAACTCTGCACAAAATCTGCCAAATCCAATTAATATGGACGTCGAAGCACGTTATCGGGGGATGTTAGATTAAATACTGCTTACTTAGGACATCCACCATAGACTGTAAATAGAGGTATGACTTGGCTAGAAAACTGAAAGTACGAGGATTTTGATCAAAAAGCGTAGAGCCGTGTGTTCGTACTCAATCCGTGATGTCTATGAGAGGAAAAGAAAAAGCCTTTTACGTTATAATAAGGTGCTACAGGCAAAAGTAGCACCTTATAGTGAGCATATGTTTGACTAGGGCAGAACCCACTTTCCATTTTAGAAGACCGAAAGATTGCAATTTTACCCAAAATTTTAATAAATGTACGGACCGTACAAATTGGTTATGTAGTACATACAGACATACATTTTTTTTTTTGTTATTTTCACTTATTATATATACATTTGTCTGAATGCGCTTGTTTTGGAACCGACAAATGCTCTAAGTTATCTCTAGAGTTCTATTTTCTAGTTTTCTTTTTTGTCCTTTCTTTGACAACTTAAATGAAGCTTCAGCGAGGAAAATTTGCACCTTAGACATTTTGGTCATCAAATGGGCCTCACCATGGCAGTTTTTGAAAATGCTTCATGAGTTGTTTGAATCAACTGGAAAATTTTAGAATGCAATCACATTTAGTATATACATCTCATGATTTTCATTACACTTTTTTCTCTCCATCACTCTATATATATATACACACACCACACACACACACATATATACAGATATATACATACTCGACAACCTAAGAATTGTCTTGCAAGATAGTAAGAGTTTCGTAGAAAATACCTACTCTGCAACTCTTTTCATAAAGAAAAACAAGTTGCAAGAATATCGATATCAACACGAGACATAGTGAATCCCACGAATTGTAGTTTTGTTGATTTCATCGCTCGCTCGATTTGACTCTTTAGTGATTTTAGTAGGTGGAAATCAGTTGAAGTTGAACTAATACTATCTTAATTTTCGAAACTTCCTTATATTCCCGGATAAGTATATCAATCAACGCCCTACTTTCAACAATTAGCTCGTGCGGTTCTTGTGATAATGCTAGAGATAAAGAGCGTGCCTTCTTCAAGAATGTGCCCGAGTCCTTTCTTTGACTCTCCTAATTTTCGAAGCTGCTTTCAACAATTAGCTCGTGCGGTTCTTGTGGTGATGCTAGAGATAAAGAGCGTGCCTTCTTCGAGAAGGTGCCCGAGTCCTTTCTTTGACTCTATAATTGCCAGCGCCAACTCCCAACGCCACATGGGCTGCATGAGAAAAGCACTTTGGAAACTTTTTTCTACATTGAAAATTCACCACTCGCTAAAATCCGACGTCATGACCTTATCACTTGCTCGCGCGATGATGACGTCATGATCCCAAATGACGTCCTCGGCTGCCTTGTGTGAACCTTTGAATTTCTAGCGTCGGAGCACTCTTTGAAGCAACTATAGGGTTCGCTGACAATGAACTTTGAACAAAATAGTCGTGATGGAAGTTTCTACTTTGACTACTTTGATGGTTAGCATCTGATTGATTAATTCGTGTCTTAATAAGATTAGCGTTGCCTAATGCCCACTTAGGCTTGATTTTGAATTTTTTTATTTTTGATCGAGCAAAAATCTATCCTCTTCCTGTCTTATCCTCGCTAGACGGAGGAATTCTGTTCTTTCTGTTCTAGCTCGGGGGGACTACAAAGCTACCCTATTCCGATAGGGCCCACCGGCTGAAACTGAGCTAGGCATGCCCAGTCCGCAAATTGGTTATATTTATTTTTCGTTCAAGTTTAGGAGAGCCTCTGAGGTCCAATCAAAAGGCCAACCTGGGCCTACTCATTGATCACCAGCTCACAACCGGGGATACAATGTTAGCTTGCGATTGTGAGCAGTGCCATAAGTTGCGATAACCTTGCAATGAGACTTTTACCTACCCTCACTCACCCCAAGCGTGGGTGGCTACTACACCAGTCTACTCAATGGTAGTTGAGGTATGTAAGTGCCCCCAACGTGGAGTCTACATTCCCCACTGTGAAACCCTCAAATTCCCTGTCTATCTTTGTCTTCTCGACAAAGAAGGAATATGAAAAACAGCGCGGAGTCTCCTACCTTAGAGCGAATCTCCCTCTTATTTTCCTCATTGAGCCTTTTAAGAACCTGCCCAAGTCCCAGTCCGCAAATTGGTTATATATATTTATTTATTTATTTTTTCGTTCGAGTTTAGGAGAGCCTCTGAGCTCCAATCAAAAGGCCGACCTGGGCCTACTCATTGATCACCTGTGATGTTTATTTACTTGTCTTCAAAAGGATTTTTGAAGATACTTTCATATGTACTTCTTGAAAATCCAAATCAATCCCTTAAAGTCACGACAGTTCTCGTCTCACCAACTCCAAGTAAATAGTGAGACAAGAGGTTCCGAAAGGTTGCCTCACAAAAAGCTTTCTTTGTTAGGACTCGATTAAAAGTCTTTTTTTTATCACAATTTAATACTTAAAATTAATTAACTTCACAAACCTGTTGGGGGTATTGGTAAGTTATCTTGACTTCCTTAGAGGTGAACAGCCAAGAGGAAAACTAATGGATTACTAAGCCAAAGACTCGGCATGAACTCTCCCAAGTCCTTATCATAGCAACCTTGGGGTTTTTATTTAATCAATTTAACATGCAATTCAATTTGTTTAGGAGTTAGCATTAATATATCATGGGTGAATTAGTAATCAAAGTAAGATGTTTGTGAGCTAAAGATTTATAAATACGAGGACTTGATTACATTATAATAATATAATGCATTTTCGGTACCTTTTGTCTTTATTTTCAAAATATTTAACCGGACTAACAAGTAACGTGTAATGGGTTATTATGCAGATACGCAATCAATTAATGGAACATGCGATAAATCAAAGTAATAAATAAATTGTTAGCAATAAGGCAAACTTCAATGCATTAAGCAAGGCATAACTTCACATTGATTAATGTCTCAATATCTGCAAGATGTTAATTATAAATAAATGCATGGCTTTTGCATTTTTCTTCTTGTGGATGCAAATTAATCTAAATTTTATGATTGCATGAATTCTCATTTAACATGCATGAATTGTTAGACTGATGATGTGATATGGATGATCTAATTTTAATGATGCGAAAAGATTATAACTAATCAACATGACTTGTGATATAATTTTTTATGAGGCTAAACATGAAACAAGATAAAATTTGGCAATGACGATGATGTGGCAATGATCCAACTAATTATAAAATGATATGCATGCTGTGCATTTTTTTTTTTTAATGATTTCATTTTAAAAGTAAAATAAGAAACTACCTAAAATATTTGATTACCTAATTTTAATTAGGAAATAATTTATATTGAATCCTAATCTGATTTAGGTAATTTACTAATTAGTACATGATGTGCAATTCCAAATTAGGAAACTAAAATGAATGCAATCTATCCTGAATGTTATGCAATATTTTTTTGTATTTTTCATAAAAGTAATGTTTCTAAATTAATGAAAAGCGATATTTATATTGAAGCCCACATGGTCAAATATTCACCAAATTCCCTGTAATCAAAAGAAACAAATGTAATTAGGGATCTGATCTTAAGTTTTAAAGTTTAAAAACCCCAATTATAATCACGAAGAGGAAATTTCTATTTAATATAGGCCTAACATCACATAGCAAATCAAGTTAGAACCGTAATAATCCGGATTAGGTAACTAGGCATTCAAATGTGAAATAAAAAACTTGCAAGTTACCTAAATTTGGACTCCGACTTCGGTCGAGACCGGCGGGCAGGAGGCGGTGACCGAGCGAAGCAAGGGGCGTGACCAGGGAGGAACTAGAACACAGCGCAATCGAGAAGATCACGGGGCTCTTTGACAAGTTGGAGCGAAGCAAGTGGCGTGATTAGCGAGGAACTAGAACACAGCGCAATTGAGAAGATCACGGGGCTCTTTGACAAGTTGGGCAGCGGCAACAAGAGGTGGTGAGATCACAGGGACAAAGCTTGACAGCGGTTGCGAAGCTCAATGGTGGGAATAGTCAAAAAGGCAGCGACCACAGAGAACACTTGGTTCTTTCCTACGCGTTTGTTCTTCTTTTGGCGTTATTTGTGTGTGAAGAACGTGGGATCCTGAGTGCGTGATTTTGTCTCCTTACGAACAAAAATCGTCGCCGGCTCCACTGAAGCACTTCGTTATCAATCATTACTCTTTTGACCACCACTTGACTTTGCGTGTATGATGGATGGAAGACTATCGAAGTCAATGTGATGGTGGATGGACGAGAGAACGTAAGTTGTTCGGGCAATGGATGAGCCAGAGATCAGCGGTCGTCATCGGCGAGAATCTCCTCCTATCGGTGCTGGCGCGTTTTCTAACTTTCCAAGTGAGCCACTGCGTAGTCCTCGTGGCAGAGAGGAACAGGTCTCTCCGTGGTTCGGGGGCAACAAGCTGAGGTGTCGTGGCGCATAGTGTGGACGAGAAAGAAACAATCACAGAGAGAGAGAGAGAGAGCGCTTCATTTTCTACTACGATCTTGCCTTCTCCTTGGTGAATGCATGTTTCTTTTTTCTTTCTTTTTTCTGTCGTCCTCCTCTTGCATGTGTGTTGTGCGTACTTCTTCAGTCCATATCTTTCCCAAAATTAGATGGACGTGGGGTGACAGTGAGATATCATCATTTGCCCTCCAATATTCTTTTCCAAAATTACACCGACTGAATATATCACCATATCCCATCTCCGGGAAACGTATCACTCAAACTCTCGGTTTCTTTCTTTTTTTCTTGTTTTTTTTTTTTTTTTTGAGCGATCACCACCGTAGAACTTGCCCTGGCATAAATATTGCTCTTTCCTTTAGATAACTTGGCCATGTATAAATTTCCCTTTCCTCTCGATCTTCCATTTGACTGAAATTACTGCATGTCCTCATTGCTCTTGATTTTAACAAAACATTGCAACGTTCCCTTGATAACGTGTGGACTTTGGCTATCATGTGCGTAATTCATAGACAAAACTATAGAGAACTTGTCCAAATTCTTTATTTACGAGCTTAATCTCAAAAAATTAAGTTTCGAGTCTCCTATCTAAGTCCATTAGCTCAGTCCAATCAAAATGCAATTTAAATGGGTTTAATGCAATTAAATGAAAATTACTCCATTTAACATTAAAAAGGACCCCAAAAGTATCGAAAGTTGTATACGGTGCTCACTTTAGTGTCAAATATTTTGTCAGCTCACTTAAGTGTCAAATCTAAGAAAAATTATCATTAAGTAACAATAGCAAAAAATTCCGACCAAAATGATTTCATGACTTTTATAATCAAAAAATAAAATGAGTAGGTGTATTTTTTTTTTTTTAATTCAATCCACATGGATTTTTGTCCCTCTCTCTATAGTCTCTCCCTCTCCCTCTCCCTCTCTCTCTCCCTCTCTTGCTCTCTGTGCGCTCGTCAGCTTCATTTTCAGCTTCCTCAAATCATCACTGATCTCTCTCTCTCTCTCTCTCTCTCTCTCTCTCTCTCTCCCCCCCAACCACATTTTGGGATTGATTCATTTCAACTCCTTCTTCCTACTTCGGTTCAGCAGATCTCATAGTGCGATCGCTTTTTCGTCCCTGATCTCGACACTCAAGGGTCATCTCTCAACAATCCCTAGGGTTTGTCATTCTTTGTCGGCTTCGCAGAGCTGCTAGATCTTACTAAGAGTCGATGCAAATGCCGGATTCGGTGAAAATGTTAGTGGTCACACTGATCGGCCAGTAGCAATGACGGTTCCCTGATGAGAAGGGTCTTGGCCTGGGGAGGAGAAATGTTGATGACTAATGAGATGATACTGTTAAGTGTTGAGTTGAATATTTTGTTTGGTAAAGAGCCAACCCCTGGATGTTAAGATGCTTTAGTTGGTTATTCAAATTGACCAAATGTAAATACTAAGTTTAACGTCTATGGACTTTGTCTATGCTTTTTTCCATTTCCATATTTTGCTTTTGGTTGTGTCATTGTGCTTGTTCTGCAGGTTGTGCCCGATGTTGGAGCAGTGATTTCACCAACAGTTGTATGTGTTGGTACAAGTAGAAGAAGCACTAGCTATGTGTTGTTGGTGTAGAGTTAGTTATGGTGCATCTTGTGGTTGCACTAACACAGAGTTAGCATTAGGGCAAGTACAAGATGCACTAGCTATGTGTTGTTGGTGTAGAGTTAGTTATGGTGCATCTTGTGGTTGCACTAACACAGAGTTAGCATTGGGGCAAGTACAAGATGCACTAGCTATGAGCTAGTGCGGTACAAGTGAAAAAAAAAATAAAAAAAAGAAGAAGTGAAACCAACATGTTCATTTTTAAAAACTTTTCTAGCACAAGTGATCATTTTTTAACTGCTATTGATACTTAGGTGATCACTTTTAACAAAATTTGGCATTCAAATTATCACTATTTACAACTTATGATACTGAAATATTCACTTGTGGAAAACTACTAGATGATGTCGTTATGCTTGAGATTTTGATGGACCCTCTGCGAGCTATGTTAGCTTAAGAAATTAATTAATAAATAAAAAGGTCACATCAAATTTCCAGCCAAACGGATCGGAGTTGGAAATAGAAAAATCACTTTTTCAAAAAATCTGGCACTTAAGTTATAGAAAAAAACTTTTGGCACTAAAGTAAACATTGTACACAACTTTTGACGCGTTTAGTGTCCTTCTACCCCATATAACAATATTTTTTAAGGGTTAGATCAATCCTTAATTGGATATCTAAAATTGTTAAAATCTATATGTCAACATACATGCATTTTGGACAAGGGCTATGGATGGACACAATGAGTAAAAACTTTCGAATGAGATATATCATGGGAGAGGGACACTAAAAATGCTTATGTACAACGCTCACTTTAGTACAACAAGTTTTCGACAACTCACTTAAGTTCTAAGTCGGAAAAAACGAACACTTAAGTGCATTCGACAAGAAATTTCAGTCAAATTAATTACGTGGAATTTATAATTAAAACTTTAATATGATCGACACATTTTTTTTTTTTAAATCCAGTCCACATGGACATCCAAGACAACATTGCACAATGATCACTTTTTAATTGAAATTGATACTGAAGTGATTACTTTAATAATGACTAGTACTGAAGTGTTCATTTTTTAATAACAACCGACACTTAAGTAATCACTTGTAACAATAATTGGCACTCAAACAATCCATATTTACAATGTTTAGCACTCAACTAATCACTCGCCAACCTATCTACATGACATCACTTAGGGGTTATAACTAATTAGGCATGCAAGTGAACCAAGTTGGATTGAGAAGCTAATAAAATATGGTCATGTCTCCAACAATCCATATTAGAGTCAGTACTTAGGTATTCTAAAGGAAAACTTTTGGCACTAAAATAAACGTCGTATACAAATTTTGTCACTTCTAGTATCCTTCTCTCAATATATCATTTATAGTATATCCGATAAATGTCCAAAGGCGTTTACTTAAGTATATTACTCTGCCTCATGATATGGATTAGAAACGGTTTCCCAAAGAAAATTCTACAGAGAGGCGAAGTAATTCCAATACGTTGTGCGCGGATCAGTTAAGATTCAAATGTCTGGCGTGTTTCTTCACCAAAGAAAGTGCCAATGAGCCCATCAATTTTAGCTTTATTCTTATTATTATTCTATTTTTTGGCCGCAAAGTTTTACTTGGAGTAGGAAACTTTTTCTAATGATTCTTAACCTTGGATTACTTCACGACCGTTTACCCAAAAGAAGTCATGAAATGACATAAATATTTAGAAAGAGTTATCCTTTCAACGTCTTGGGCAGGAAGTAAAGACTCGACTTTATTTTCTCTTATGAAGTTGAACTAAATTCCATAAACATCATTGAATAAATGACAGATATAGTTGAAGTCAATTACTTAACCTAAAATTTCACTTATGTTAATAATTCATCAGCGACCATATAAGTTTCTATTTCCTCAAGGAGTTCCACGACTTTACAATGTTGTGAAAATTTTATACATTTTTCGAGAAAATTGTTTAAAAAGTCCAAAACTTATTAAACATTGACCAATTCGGTTTCAAATCTTTCAATTTTGTCAATTAAACCCTAAACTTTTTTCACATTTTATCAATTGAGTTTGTCAAGAAATTTTTATCTAGAAATTGTTGACATGGATGCAGCTAGTGCCATGGAATGGCCGACGTTAATGTTGACATTTTTTATGATTTAAAAAAATCTTTTTTTTTTTTCTTTTCAATTTGTTCCTACCAACTTCGATGACCCTTCCTTGTCACAAGCAAGGGCCAACGACCCTTGATGGCCATTGGGCAACGGTCAACTAGCCCTTGTTGGGCTCAAAAGCAAAAAAAAAAAAAAAAAAAAAAAAAGAGAGAGAGAAGAAAGCAAGTAAAAAAAAAAAAATTGAAAAGAAAGCAAGTAAAAAAAATTGGAAAGAAAAATGAAGAAAAATTTAAAAAAAAAAATTAAACATAAAAATAAATCATATATAAACCATCCACGTCAATACCAATCATGCCACATAAATTGGCTAATGTTCACATTAGTAATTTCTGGCTAGAATTGACCGAGATGAACTCAATCGGCAAAACATTAAAATATTTAAACTCAATTGATAAAATTAAAAAGTTGAAAGCTAAATTGGCCAAAGTGTAAAGGTTTAGGGCCTTTTGGACAATTTTTCCCGATTTTCTCTTGTTTGTTGTAATTCATTTGGGGATGCAAGCCTAGTGCAAGCACAATGCACAACTATACCGAATTAACCAATGTCATCACAATTATTATAATATTTAAATAATAAATCATGCATTTATCTAACAATTCAAGCTTTTAAAATTATTGGCAATGGTCCCATAAAATCTCACATGTATTGAGCTAGAAATCCCTAAATTCAAGTCTTTCCATCCTCATTTGTCTCCCCAGTTATATATTTCCATGCTTAGTACTAGTTAAAAAGATCAAATGAAGCGTGAGGAGGAATATTAGAATATTTAGGTAATAAACAACGACTTCATTTGATAGAAACATTTAGAACAATTGGCAATAGTTCCACAAAATCGTACAATAATGAAATTCTATGAGGTAATTTTGAATTTGGAAAAAGAAAATCTAATTCAGTAGAAATTTATCATTTTGCACCTACAAAATTATATTTTTTGTGTTGGTAAATTTCAATATATGGTGATAAGTGTAAAAAAAAATTGTTGGTAGAATGGTAGGTGATTTATTTAGATAACCTATTGTTAGTTTATGGCAAATGATTTTTTATATAATTTATTTGTAACTTATCAACACTTGCATGAAAATATCTGATTTTTTTATAGTTTGCCAATTACCATTTCGTACTAATTTATCACCTTTTACTTGCATAACTTACTAAGATTTCAAATTTACTAATTCTTATATGAAATTATCAACCTAAATTATAATGAATTACCAACTAGCTTTGAATTACATAATCTTATTTGATTTATTTATCAACAATTAGTTGTTTTTATAATTCACCAACTTTTCTATTGAGCTGCCAACTCTTATTTGCGTTGCTTAGTAAGCCCTTTTACATTACTACTTCTTTTAGGTTAGCCACTCTCTTCTGAGTCGCTTATAGATGTTTATTTGTGTTTTTCTAAATTTTCAACTTTGCTTATCATCTACAAAGTTTTATTTGTATTTCTTAGTAATGGCTTAAATTAACTAACTCTTTATTAAATTCCTACTGAATTAGAGCGACTTATTGGCTTTGTTTTGATCAAATTACCAATTAGTTTTAGGTTACAACTCTCATTTTGGTTGCTCATTTTAAATTACCAATTTTGATTTTTGCTAACTTTTATTTATCTTTCTTAACTGCACCTTAAATTTATCAATTCTGAGATGAATTACTAACTTTAATTTAAGTGAATTATTAACTTTTCTACCATTAAGTTATCAACTAATTCTGGTTACTAACTCTCATTTTAGTCGGTTTTCAACATTTTTTTTAATTCACCAACTTTTCTATTAAAAGTTGGTAAATGGCAAACATCAAAAAGAAAAAAATTGTAATTTCATTAGAATCGTCCATTCCTTACAATTCATTTTTTCTAAGTTGAAACAAACAAGGGGGCTGAAAAGAAGAAAAGGTTGTTATAGCGAAGAGGACGCAGGAAAACTTGAAGAATCTGTTTATGAAATCTAAAAGTCAGTACGATGATGAAATAGTTCCAAATGATATAAAAAGAGAGAAAAACTAGACCTTATTATTCTTCCAGATTCGGTGCTAATTTAAAATTGTCAAGTTGAATAAGAGGCGCATGGCGTAAAGACTGCTGACATTAGCTAGTTGAAGTACTCTTTCAACGCTTCTTCCATCTCTATCCTCCACCCAAAGACTGAAACCACTTGAAACGCGACAAGTAATGAGAAACAATCATCACATCCCCATCTAAGAAAAAGCTCTCAGCTTCGTGGAAGATCATGGGATATAATTTTTTGTGAGTGTGATCATGTGATTAGCTGAGCCGACCACAAAGACTGGCTAAAGTAATCAGATTACTGCATGGAAAAATAATGGTCAGGAGCAAGCCGGCGAAACAGTGAAGACGGGGTCGACTCTATGTGGTCGGAGACGAGGAATATTACTTATTGTTGTCTTGTTTTTGTTGTTGTTATGGTTGTCAGATACCTAATGTTCTGGAAATCGAAGATAGAAATCTACTTCTCTTTGTCTTGCTCCTCTTGGTTCTTCTGTTCTTTTCCCCTGCGTGAATAATGTGCGAAAAGGGACATGTTTATGGAGACTGGCCGGGAAATATCCTTAATTAGCAATTTCTAAATTGTCGTTATTCACACATTTAGCATCCATCCAATAAAGCACGTGGGAACTATCGTACTTTTTCAACCGATTCAATTCTTTTAAGTGAAAATCGAGATGCGAATCGCGTATGGTAGATGTCATCAGGTATTGTACATGTTGAAGTCTCTTTCTTTGGAGTTTCAGCAGTGATCTATCGATCATGATTCACGATTAATTAGGGTCTCATTAATTAGTTTATGTATTTCAAGAAAAACACTATTTATCAACTTTTAAAAACTTGTGGAAAAGTTTTTGAGATGAATGCTTATTTTGTTTTTTGCGAAAAATTAATGGTCGGAATATATTTTCCTCCTTTCTTCCGACGTTTGAATCGCTTTAGGAAATAACAAACGGAATCTTTTGATGGTCAACTAAAAAATCAAATATAGATTTAGAAAACCAATTTGCAATTTGGACATCAGTTTATGTCATCTTGAGTGCTTAAACACAGGCGCCCAACTAACGGACAATGAACCTTGACACTCGGATCCCCGATGCCTCAGATCCAAGGTCTCGACGGTCCAAACTTAGAGACCTCGATATCTGCACCTGAATTCCAAGGGCTCTACTCGAGGGTTTTTTTCCAAAAAAAAAAAAAAAAAACCAGAGTTTTCTGATAACAAATATCAGAAAAATGACTTACATCTTACTTACAAAAAGTAACCAAATACAGGAAAAATAAACCATTTTTCAAAAATAGCTTTTTAAAAAAAAATTTCAGTGAAGTTCATTTTCTATGAGTTAAAAGAGACAAAATCTAGCCAACAATCAGAAAAGCTCATATGAATGAGTTTTTAATGATTCTATGCACGCATTCATTATCAAATAAAGCAACTGTCAAATGTTAAGAAATGAAACTTTAAAAAGAAAGTCACTCCAAATGGACCTTTAATCCACTAAAATAGAACACGCTTAATAATTTTCTTCTCGGTCCTTTACTGACTCATTGCATACGTTAAAATTTTGTCCTCTTTTGTAGACCAAGCAGGCCACTTCTCTATATAGGTCTATTCCAGATCCATTAAGTTCTCTAAAACACAACACTACCAGTTCTGTTGTCAAGTACAACACGACAACCACATCCCTACTTTAAAAACCTAGGATATAGTAAAGAGAAATATGATGGAGGATCATCTGACAGGCTTCAGATTCTTTCCAACGGAGGAAGAGCTCATCTCTTTCTATTTGCACAACCAGCTCGAGGGCTCGCTACAAGACCAGCTCCGCCGGATCATTCCAGTCCTTGACATTTACGCGACGGAACCGTGGAATCTCCCAGGTTAAAGAACAAAGAAATCATACATGGCATTTCCTCGTTTTTCGATGTTTTCGTTCATTGCCACCGAAAAAGAAATCTTGGGTTCTGATTATTGTGCAAACTCATCGCAAATTGCAAGTAAAAGTTTTGACTTTTCTTGTGGTGTTGTGTGTGTTTTGTTGCCGCAGAGCTTTCCGGAGAGCTGTGCCGAGAAGACAAAGAGCAGTGGTTCTTCTTCGCTCCTATGCAGGAGAGAGAAGCGAGAGGAGGGAGACCGACCAGAAGCACGGCGGTGGGCTACTGGAAGGCCACCGGATCGCCCTGTCACGTCTACTCATCGGAAAACAAATGATTGGGATGAAGAAGTCTATGGTCTTCTACGTAGGAAAAGCTCCAACAGGAAGAAAAACCAAATGGAAATTGAACGAGTATAGAGCCATAGAAATAATCTCGGCTCCCCCTTCCAATTCTTCAAGTTCTAGCATGCCCATGTTTAGGGTAAGCGCATGCATGAACTAATTGAATTTTGATCTTCTTAATTCATGAGCAGTCTTGGACTTTCGTAAGAGCTATTAGCGGTGGAAAACATTATTTTCACAAGTATGCATTACTTAATCGATTGAAAAGTTCTATATATTCAACATAAATAAAATCAAAAGTGATGCCCGTGTTTAGGGTAATATGTAGAATGTATGCATGCACTCGTCATCTCTTTTTTTAGTCAATGTAGTTGAATCGATGAGTCATATTTTCTTCTTCCTTAAATAAAGAAACCATTATTTTGACCAGTAGGTTATACGCATGAATTTTATTAGATTTATTTTTAGTCAAATTTGCAAGTGAGTCATGTTCATATTTATAACCCACCTATTAGAGGCTCGATTGGACGAAATTAAGATTAGCATCGATAAATTTTCAATTATTTTTCATTTACCTTAGTTTGCCATTGCCATGTACTAGTGTATAAGAAAACATTAATTTTCTCATTTCCTCATTTTCTCTCCAAGTGCAACTAATTTGCTTTTACATTTTCCCCCTTGAAATGCTGTAGTTGAGGCATGAATTCACGTTGTGCCGAGTGTACGTTGTGTCTGGGAGCGCCCGAGCATTTGATCGACGGCCGCTGGAGTTGGTGGCTGGAGAGACGATACAAAGGTGGAGATGCTGGTGACGGCAGAAGCGGCGAATCTGCTTCCCCATCAAGATCAATGATAGAAAATAATGCTGAAATTTCCAATTACAGGAGACGATTAGCATGGAAACAGAAGAACCTATATGGGATTGGGAACCGCTCAATTTATTTTAATAGAGTCATTAGAACCAGATGTTGAATGAAAGTTGTCTGTCAAATGATGTTTTCCCTTATAGTTTCCAGCGGTTGCTTATAAGAATCCATATTATGTGTAAATGAAAATAATAAAAACTCCCGATGGAATTAATGACAAAGTTGTGTCCTTTAATTATGTGCATCTGCGAGTGAATAACAAATCATCTTGATCAAGATCCAGTATCGCTAGCGTCGATTTGATGAGCCTTTTCTTTGTGATTTTACGTGCTCATGTAGGTGTGTATGCTCCATGTATAAGGATAAACATCGGAAAGTAGTGCTAGCTGACATGCATATGATTGTTCACTTTGCTCTTTGCATGTCGGGAAAAGTGGGTACAGAGCGTGCAATTGTGAACAAATTAAGATAATCGAAAATTTTGAACAAGTAATAAAGCAAAAACCAGAAACAAGCGCTTACGTAGTTTGGCTATTTAATTACATTCGTGGACAAAGGAGGATTTGTTTCACTCTGCGATCAATAAGAATTACAGGTGAGATTCAAGAACAAAACCCATACTCAAACCCTAATAATAGTAGTCACGTAAGAACGGATATGAACAGACAAGGTATCTCTCAAGGATACTACACGACAAGAGAACCCTAAACACTCCCCAAATTGTGGAGGTTGTACCAATGGGGTTAATGGCCGGTTTATAAGTGTGAAGAAAAGCCTCACATTTTGAACTAGCTTTTGGGGTAAAAGAGACCCAAGACTATCTAACACTGGTATTAAAACTCAGGATAGCAACAAGTTTGGATCCAAAAGTTACACAAGAGAGTTACGGGTTATTGCACCTTCGACCTAGGGCCCGATGTATGAGGGGGAAATTGTTGAAGTCGTCCCACATCGATTGTGGAAATAGGCTGATGATCAGTTTATATGATCAGTTTATAAATATGAAGGAAAGTTTTACATTTAAACTAGCTTTGGGATAAGAGAGGTCCAAGACCATCCAACGCAAACAAGTATTCTCTTTAATTTTTTTCTCCTTTTTTCTATTTCAAAGACTTGCATGCATCTTCTTTAGTTAAATTCCTTCCTTTGCAAAGAAGATTTAATGTCTTCCTATTTGATTCAGTCAGTCGTCTAAAAGTGCTCATTGGGCTTAAAATAGAATAGAGAGCCTATGGTTACTGAATTCCTTTATCCAGGCCGGCTGTCCCCTTCGAAGTTATAGTTACTATAGCAGGACTGTAGAGTGGTACTACTGTAATTCATACTGCTACAGTTAAGGCGTTTTTAATTATAAGATCTTTAAAGGAAAAGAAGAAGCTCTTTCAAGGTACTTTCCTCCTATCACTTACATTCCAAGTTGGCTTCTCGTGATAACCTTATTATATTTTTACCTCCGCCCACTCGTCCCAAACAATTCTTCCAAGTGACCGTCCACTTAACAATATTTTAATCATCAAATGGACTCTCCCCAAAAAAATCTATGGCCTTTTATTGGTAGAAAGCACGTTTCTGTAAATGGTATTATGTATAGATGTGAAGGAGCAAAGTTAAAATATAAGAGTGGCCGCTCCTTCGCCGAAAAAGGTAGGGTATGTTTTCTTATATTTGTCTTGTTATATATCATTGAGAAGAAGACTGTGGTTTCGGCAATTTTATTTAGTAGAGAAGGGATCCTTTAGATCTAACTCGTCTTTAACCCAAAAGTTACTTTCATCCTCGATGTACTCTTTCATCCTCGATGTACTTAAGCTCAATCATGATGGCAAATAAATCTCTCCAAAGTGACGGTCATCCCACCAAATCTATAAAGATCTCAGACATGACGAAGCAAAATCTATCAACAAATATCGGTCTTTGTGGCTTGTTCACGTTCACCGACCCATGACGTCTCGAGCTTCCAGTAACGAAGTCGTGTAATAGAGGCATAGGAAACTTCTATGAAACTTTCATTCACATTTTCAGATACATCATATCTAGTTTCGTGAAATATGATTATTAATTGGTAAAGTTGAGGTATCAAGATCAATTCCTAGGGTCCCCCATAATATTGGACTTACGGCATAATTTCTTTCACTACGAAAGTTATAATCTCACGGAGGTACATTGTTAACCTCCTAAAAATGAAAAAAAAAAAAGTGTCAATTTTGTTTGATTAAGATCACGGTTATTCATGCAAAACCAATTTGTAGGAGAAGATTGGGATAATTGTCCTAAAAATCCTAAACATATTGTATGGTAGTTGATTATGTTCCATACATTTCAATTGTGTCAATTTTAATTTTAAACATTTTAAAGATTTGCCAATATAGTCATTTCAGTCAGTTTTGATCAGAAATTACTAACGTGGATTTTTGCCATCTTATGTTTCATGACTGGCGTTTATGTTGATAATTTTTTTTTTAAAATGAATTTTTAATTTTTCTTTTACTTTTGCCTGTAGCCGATTCTCGGCCATAGCAGTCGGCCATAGGCAAGGCATGGCCAATAAGGACCGCAATACCTTCACACAAGTCTGGCGAGGGTGTTACAGCCCTCACCAAATCTCAGTGGAGGTGTGGCCAACAAGGCAACCCTCATCAAATCTAGCAAGGCCGATCCTCACTCAAACAAGGCCAGCCATTGATGAAAGGAAACGAAAAAGGAATGGAAAAAAGGAAAATTTTAAGAAACTTTTTAAAAATGAAAAAAATCCCATTAACGCCCTCCACGCCACATAAGGTGGCCAAGGCTAACTGGACCTTCACATCAAAAATTTATGGCCAAAATAACTATATTATCAAATCATTAAAAGATTTAGAACTAAATTGGCATAATTATAAATTTTATGATTGAATTAGTTGGCGTATAAGAGATTTAGGATTTTTTGGATAATTTTCTCACAAATGAGAATAAATCTACTTTCTCTTTTATTGTGTTAGTTTTCTATATATGAGGGATTTTGCCTTACTCTTCCGTTTTATATGCAAATCAACTAATGGATGAAACTATGGCACATTTCTTAGACATCAATCTTTTCGAAACCTGCTAAAAAAATTTATTTTTAATTAGGGCTATCAATGGGTCAGGCTATGTCGGGTTTTGACGTTGCAACCTAACCCGAAATCACAAATGCAGGTGAAAAAAGGTCGGGTCGGGTTCGATCGGGTTTCGGGTTTACATTATTTCCCCCCTTTTCCTCTATTCACCTCTTCTTTATGGCCCAATGAATTTCCCACTGGATTTCTCGGCTAGTTTTGACAAAAACTCAACCAAATTCTAAAGCATCGCAATACATTGTCTCTAATAAGTTCAATAAAGTGAAATTCAACAAAACGGAGTGAATGAGGATAACCTACTCTATAGATCCTCCATGGACACCAATTGAATAGTCCTCTAGAACCTTCCCTTCCAATAAGTTATCGAGTCAATGACCTAGAACAAAAGAGAAAGAAAATTAGGATTTGACATATTAAAGGGCAATGCTCAAACTCTCTCGCACACAATAAAAGTAGGACACACAATATATCATATTATGTAAAATAATTTGAGAAATAGGACTTACACAAGTTGCATATTTAAAGAAGCTAGTCCGTTTGGTATAGAGCCGGTGAGCTGATTGCTTGACAAATCCCTAAATTTTCATGGACGGTCACTTCTATAACTAAAAAGCAAAGAAGATGAACATTTCAAGACTCATTTCTGAGCTTAGCTTCATTAATACAGAATGCTGCAAACTTAACTTCATTTTCTTTATTTATCAAGTACTAACCTTCAATACGTCAACTTTACCAAAAAAAAAAAAAAAAACCTTCAATACGTCAATCATTGAGAGAAGTCAATATCGAGTTTGACTCCATGGTTGTATTGGCAACTCTACAATAAATACGACGAAAATGAGAATTAATGTATACATTAAAATAAAAAGAAATGTATAAATATTCTACAACCATATTTTCTCATCCGACTCACAGATTTCAAGGTCTTCTCCTCCTCAATCGAACGTGAAAGTGGCGCCAATCGTAATCAATCTTTGAGCACATATAAGAGTCTTTGCCATGGTTGGGGTCAAGGAACCACGAAACACATCGAGCACACGACCTCCTGTGCTAAATGCAACCTCCGATGCTACAGTCAAGACGGGCATGGCCAAGATATCTCGAGCAACGGTAGAAAGGAAGGGATATCTCGATGAATTTCTTTCCACCAACTTAAGATATCAAATTCAAAATTATAACGTTCACATGCTTCCTCCAAGTACTTGTCTTAAATACATTTCAGTCATGATATCAGCACCAACCACTGGGGATCTTGACATGCTTACCACCATTGTGCTCTTTAGCCTCAAGTTGCTTTAAGGGCATACACCCCCGATATTGCTCAAACAATAATATCAGATATGTTATAACTTTTTTCTTGTAAAGTTCATGCCCGCTTGCTTTTATAAACATGACTACTCATCCATTTCACATAGTCCTACTTATATCGCGAGTCTAGTACGCAAACAATAAATAAAGTGAGATTTGTATTGTTCACATTGTCAAAATACTCACGGAATTTCATTTTCATTCTCTAAGTTATTTCCCGCAAGCTTTGGTCCTCATTTCCACAATACCTCTCAATCATCGTATGAATCCCATACACATCCTTCGCCATATTATTGCTAGTGACATAAGAAGAACCTGAAATTTTTATAATTGTATCAAAAGAAAACTTCAGAAAAAGGAAGAAAGTGACGTGCATAATTCAAATACTCACTAGTGGGCGACCTTTCCAAGTTCTTGGGCATATTTGTTATTCAGTTCCATGTTACTAAAGCTCTTTCAAACTTTAAAGTTGATTCCAACATCATGCATGTCGAGTTCCAACGAGGTTTTCCACATCAAGTATACAAGACTCTTCGACTCAATATTCTCTAACTTAACAAAACCCTTAAACTTTCTTAACCTACCCGGGGAAGATCTCACATAGCGCATAGCTAAATGTATTCTAGCAATTGAATCGTTTATATCTTTTAACCCCTCTTACAATCAAACTCAATATATGAGCACAACACCTCACATGAAGCAATTCACCTCTCAATAACAAAGAGTCCCAAGAGTTAAAGTATCTTTTTCAGATAATGAACTCCCAAGTTGTGTCAGTAGTATTATCCACGGTGATAGAAAAACACTCTGAATTCCTAATCAGTCAAACATTTCTCAATTGTTTTCCTATTATCTCAACAGAATGACCCAGAATTTGACAAAAATTTAATATCTTCTTCTGTAATTTCCAATCAGCATCAACTAAATGAGCAGTCAGACACATATAACTTAAATTTTGACAATATGTCCATGTATCAATTGTTAGACATACTCTAAGAGATGTCTCGAAGAAATATTTCTTCAATTTACTTCTTTCCATCATGTATAAATCATAACAATCGTGCCGCAATAGGGGTGTGCAACGAAACCGCCCAGGGCGGGACCGGACCGGCCGGTTTGGGCGGTTCCACAGTCGGTCCGGTTCCCCGATTCCTAATCTTGGGCGGCGGCCGGTTGGTCCGGTTCCCGGTTTCAAGGTGGGAACCAGAGACCCGACCCGGACCGCCGGACCGAACCAATTTTTTATATATAATTTATATTCATATAATATATAAACACATATAATATATTAATATTATATATGAAACTTATTGCAATCGGAATTGCAATTTAGGTAACAACCTCTTATGTGGCCAAGAGACCACCAAAACTCTTGTTGTTACTCTTTATTTAAAAAAAAACTCTCCTCATGCTCACACTCTCTTGCTCCCCTCACTTGCAAACGACAAGGCACTTCAAGCCTTAAAAAGTCTCATATCGACTAAACATTCAAAGTATATAAGAGAGATTGTCTATAAAACCTAAGCCAAGCACAACCTTTAATCACGTTGTTCATGGGTTTTTATGCTTAAAATAAGCGTGAAACACATAAACTATGATTGATATTCACACAAGTGAGGAGTTTTTTGAATATTTTGCGCATGGAAACATGTGTGAGTAGTTTTATTAGATTGCTTAGAAACCGAATTTGATTGATCGGGCCGGAGCATGATTAGTCTTTAGTGAATGGTCATTCTTTAGTGAAAAAAAAAAAGTGTCAATTCTTTTGGACCGGACCAGACCGGACCGGCAAATGGTCCGTCAGTTCTCGATCTAAGACCAACGGTCCACCTGATTCCCAAAATTGGGAACGATTCTCCCGATCCAGTTTGCCGGTTCCACCTTGGAACCGGACCGAACATATGCCTCAATGTGTTGCGTGATCGGACAAGAACTGGTTGGTTTATTCACAAATCAATGAAATCCATCATAATCTACCAACTTAAATGGCAACTCACTAAGAATAAGCTTGACCGATAATTCTTTTATGCTAGTATCCTGATCAAATTTCTAAGGACCTAACGAACTACCACCCGAACAACTTGACCCAACCACTTTTGCCTTTTCCGGCCTTTTGCATATGGATATTCCATACATCTAACTAGACGATGATGCATTAATCTAGTCCCTTAAGCGACTAACACAACAAATAAGGGTGCCACAATATAAACACTCAATCTTTTCAAGCCAAGAACCTCTTTGAAATGTTCCCATTTTAGATCTCCTTCTTTATTTGGGACATTAGAATCACCTGTTAAAGACATCTAACAATTCTTCTATTTATAACAATTAAAGCCTACAAATTATTATTTCAATGACTTATAGTAAGCCAAACCCTTAATTAGCATTAGGAAGGCATAAATAATAAATAAATAAATAAATAGACCAATTAGAGTATGAAGCATTCAAGCATACAGCCCCCGAAAATATCAACTCAGAAATCATGGGTTTAGCTTCGGCATGCAATAGTTCAAAAGAAGAGAGGTGGAACAAAGACCATCATTTGTTGCATATTACAAGCATTACTATTTCTTTGCTAGATTGAAACACATGGTTTCAATTTTTACCGATGATTCAACACAATTTTTCTCACTTTGCCCCTGGTAATATTAGCTCGGAAAATCTTCAAAGACCCAGCAACAGAATTAGCATGAAATAAAAACAGAAACCCAAAACAAACGATTAAAGAAATCACAAAATTGATGACTTAGAGTGAATGTGAAGGGTGATGCGAAACAAAGTTTACATCTACTTCCTTAAATAAATTGCACAAGTTAATGCTTGTTGTATAGTAAAAGCATTCT
>CM024535.1:5686369-5760982 GCA_014182385.1 Eucalyptus viminalis
TGCGGTGCACTCCATCCAGTGTTAATCTTTGCTTGAGTAGCATACGCTTTCAAAACAGGGAAAATCTGTGTTAGTTTACCTCCAGATTGAATCTTTTTGTGCTGGAAGAAGCTTCTTGTTTGTTTCTGCTATTTGGAAACCCGCCCGCTTACTTTTTCCAGCTTAAAATCTCCCATTTCTGTTCTTATTGGAAGTTCCCTTAAAGTCTTACACTTTGGTTTAGTGGAAACTTTGCTTATGGATGTAAATTTCTTGGTTGATATAGTTGATGATTTATCCTGGATTTGAACTACAGCACGGGAGCTGTTTCATTTATGAATTTAGTTTTGGAGCTCTTCTTGTATATGGGTTTGCACCCCTTGTGCCCTGTTGTTTAACTTTAAATCCATTGGGGGCAAAAGAAACCCGCTTTCTTATCTTTCATTCTGGGTGAAAAAAAAGGCCAGTCAAATCTTTTTAAATTATGAGTTATGATTGAATATCCTCTTGTTTGAAGTTAAAATACTCATTAATTTTCATTTCATCAGGAATGTCTTATTAATGGTGGAAACTACTGCAATGACTTACATGAGATTTGAGATTTCCACCATCTAGTTTTTCACGAGGTGTGAGACAAAGGTGGTCAAGTGATTTTCTAATGCTAATCCTATAGAGTTGGTTTTAGAGGGAAACTGTAGGAATATGTAACATTTTATGACTGGAATTATGGCATATCCCAACATTCCTCCTTTTTGGGCCATCAACTTCTTTTCTCTGTGGTTGGAAGCTGCCGGTTCTCTATAGTGATATTTCTCTACTAGTTAACACAAAATCTGCTTTTGTAGTTTGGGTATTTGATACTGGTGATAATTTTGGAAAAGGCAGGTGCTATTTTCTAAAATCTTAATGGGAGCAGCAGAATATCTTTCACTTTGATTTTCCCCTTATAATTTGATGTCAATCTAAGATTATCCTTTGGGTTATTTCTCTTCTATTCTCTGTTTATTCCTTTTGACTAGGTCTGAACAATGAGTTTCTCCCATTTTCAGCTAAATACATCGTAAACTGCTTCAAAAGGCAGAACAACGATCGAGGAACAGGAAATAGTATATGAGAGAAAGCTGGCTAAAGAGAGGAGCAAAGAAGATCACCTCTATGCTGACAAAGGACAAATTCGTGACAGGTGCTTATAAAGGAAACTTGCAGAGCAAGCAAAATGGATGGAGGAGGAGCGGCTACGAAGCAAATTCGAAGAGAAAGATGATGTATGTTTCTTTTCCTGTTGAACTTGCATGCCTCCATGTGGCTCTGTTTAGTTGCTATAGATGCTATGGGACTATGGTGGCGATCTTGTATATCATGTCTAGTAAAAATCTTTCCTGTCATCTAGTGCTGGCTGTACTCTACAGCATTTGTCTGAGCATCTTGATCAGCCATACTCTGAGTTCCTACAAAAAGTTTCCTGCTTTATAGGAGGGCCAGTCTAGGTGTTGATAAAGGCTCTGGGGTAAATTCATTGTGTTAACAGCCTTCCATAATAAAATCTGAATTGTCAATCGCTTGTTTTGGCAGCATTTATGAGTTATTCCTGTGATAACTGACAATTAAATAACTGACAATGCACATACAGCAGTATGCATCATGGCGCCAGCAAGTGCAGACTGATTTTACAGATCTTTCCTTACTTGAAGTCAATGATGATACTCCTGTTATAATTCATGTCATCACATTTACAGTCATACCGAAATTTACCTGCATTTGTACCATAATTATCAGAGAATTTTGATCACTTGTTATGCTTTAATATCAACTAGTTTCTTTTATCTTATATCGATCACTGTGGAAACAAGTTTTCCTAGAAGGCACGTGCTCACAAAAGATAGATAGATAGATAGATATAGATAGATAGATAGGTAGAGAGGATAAGTTTTTAATGCAGGAGTCTGTTGGTTAGTCAAATTGCTCGCTGCAGACTTTTTGTCCCTATACTGTGTCCTCTTTTCTAGATGGAGTTTGCCAGCCACTTTTAAGTAATATGTGCTGATTGCTGGGAAGCTTTCTAGTACCATTTTGTGTTCTAATATCTTTGCTGTTCTGTTATAGGTAACCAAGAAGAAAGACTTGACTGACTTCTATGTCAATCTTGAGAAAAATGTTGCGTTTGGTGCTAGTGCACCCGAGTCAAGAAAAATGGAGAAGCATGCCGAGTCGAAGAAGCCTGAGAAGCATGTTGAGTTACAAAAGCCTGAGAAGCATGTTGAGTTGCAAAAGCCTATGAGAAGCACGAAGAGAAAATGAATGTCAATATTTCTGGGGAAGGTTCTTCATTGATCACCACAAACTCTCATGCAGAACCTTCTAGAATGCCAGAGGGCTTCAAGCTGAAGCTTCTCCTGACTCTAAGAAGTTTTGAAGCTATCCATGAGAAACAGGCTACTGATGCTTCTGCTCAAGAAAACCTGAACCATCTTCCTCCAATAAACCACTGCCTGACCATCATAAAAGAAATCAGGATGCTCTTGCTGCGGCTAAAGAACGCTTCTTGGCACGGAAGAAGGCTAAAGAACAATGATGGCGAGCAATTTCCAGCTCTCTCAGTGGAGCAACGCTTGGGGGTTTTGTGTATGTTTCTAACGTGACTTTCAGTCAGTATACAACTGATCATGCATGTTCTTCCATGTTGGCTCATTATCCTGGTGTTTAATTTCACCTCAAACCATTGATTTTGGCATGGAAAAGGGTTACCCCAAGGAGCCCATAAATTAATTGTCTTCTTGGCAGCTGCTGGGCCTTCAGTAGAGTCTGTACTGTGTAGAAACATGTTCCAGTCGAGTGTGTGGCAAACCCTCTGAAGTGGGTATCTGTTATACAATCCTAGGAATATCGGTGGTAACCGATTAATTCTTCAAAAGAAGAGTTCTGAGTTCTTTGATTCAGAATGCCCGTGTAACTTTATAGGTCAAGCCTTTGAAACCATATCAAATTAAGCCCACTTAAAACTTTAAACGAGCAGAGTTACCATTTATTCCATGCCACAGAGAGTTTTTGAAGTTTTTTTTTTTTTCTGGTTTTCTCATGAATAAATTTTTCAGCGACAGTCGCAACAGAACATGATCGTTGAAGGACAAAATATTGCTTTCACCTACCCCGTGTGATGTGTGGATGGAATGTGTCCCCTCTTTCCAGTTTGTGAATAAACATCTTAAGCAGAGTTACCTGAGATGTCTCTGCTTTTTCTACAGCCGTATGTATTTATTCTCCACTTATCTTGAAACTCTTGGGCTAGTTACTCCATCAATTCTGCTGTGCTTACATCTTTAAAGTGATGATGTCTATTCCAAGTACAAGCATCATGTGCAAGTCTCTCCGAGTGAGTTTTGCATTACATGGTGTTGTGCTCGAAATCACCGACTGTACGTGTGCGTTATTGCACTATGGCTTTAAATATGCGAGTGGCAACAAGCCAAAGCTGTGTTTAGAGTTCACACTATGGCCTTTCCATCCTTGTGCATATGTTATTACAGGTTCATGCTTGACATCTTAACTAGACATAATTTTTACTTTGGCGTATGTGCAATCACTTGAACGCCGGATAGCTGGGAACGGTTTCGGTTCATGTGGTCCTGAAGATGTGCTTTTCTTTCTGTAGCTACCTCATGAAGTGAAGTGTAGTAAAAACTATTTCTACGACCTGACCTTTTCTGATAACTTTCATGACGGTTGCCACATCATCGCATGTGAACTGTGAACGATTGAACTGAAGTGGTTACGAACTCGAAGGACTATTATGTAAGCAGGCCTTGACAGATTTATTGCGATTGCATGAAATTGCTGTAGCAGATGGAATGTGACGACCCACCCGGTTTAGGTGGTGGCAATTCAATTCCACCTTGCTGTATGGCGAAGGTTGTTGAAGCTCAGTTCTCTTCTGATCTGTAAAGTTCGAAAGAGGAGACGGTGGGTGACTTCTTCTTTCCGAATCATGGAAATGGAAAGTTGGAAAGTTGAAGAGGGAGGTGTTTGTCTTATTGAATAATTAACTTTGATTGCTTATGGCGCGTTTGGTAACAATTATGTTCCAGAGAATAACTTTTTATGATAAATGATTTTTTCTGATTTTGTTCTCGGGAACAATTTCTGAACAAAATAATGTGTTTGGTAACTTCCAAAAATTTTTACTCCTAAAATAGAAATATGTTTGGTAGGATTTTTAGATTTGTTTTTATTTCTTTTAATTTTTAAAATTCTTTTATTATATTTTCTATTTTTTTCTTTCTTTTTTTTTTTCCTTTTCCTTTTCTTTTTCTTTGGCTGGCTCATCTGCCGTGGCTAGCGACTAGTTAGGTGAGGTCCGACGAGCTTGCTAGACCCTCACCAGGCCATGGCGAGCCTTGGTCTCGCTAGTTGGCGAGGCCCAACCTCGCGCCTGTTGGGGAGGTCAAGCCTTGTGCGGTTATGGCGAGGCTTAGGTCAATGAGCCTCGCCGTGGCTTGAAGTATCCGAGGGATGATGACACTTTGGCAAGGTCGTCAGCCTTCGTTTTGCCGGTTGCTGGCTCTAGCCATGGCCAAGGCCAGTGATCGGCCAAAATGAAGAAGAAGAAAAAGAAAAGAAAGAGAAGAAGAAAAGAGAAGAGAGAAAAATAAATTCTAGAAATTGTTCTCAGAACGAAAGTATTTTTTTTATTGTTTTTTTTCAAATCTTTTCGAACAAAAAATAGATTTTTTGTTTTTGTTTTTGTTTTTGTTTTTGGGAACAAAATTTTTATCAAATAGGTTTATATTCTTTTTTCGTTTCCTGAAATAAAAGAATAAAAAAAGTTATTCTAAGGAACAAAAATAAATTTTAACATTTATTTCTAACAAATAGCCCTTATAGAACCGATAGAAGTTGGTCACTTGAGTAGATTCATGATGGTTGAGATCGATTTTCACTCGTGGGCTTGACGGGGTTTGCAGCAAATCAGTGGTCATTTCGAGAACATCTCGACCAAAGTTAGATCTAACCAATGATTAGATGAAACTTCTGACTTCCCTTAGATAAATTGGAAGGATTAATATACTGGGTTTACATTAATGAGAAGATTTAATATGGCGAGACTGGGAAAAAGATGCTCAGAAAGGTTAATGATAGAACCAGCGCAAGATTAATTTACTTCTGCTTATTAAATTTAGTATGAACTCATAGAAATTTCAAATAGGGTTGCATGAATACGATGCAATCCCCGTTGAACACGATCCATGATCCATGCTGCTCGATAGATCTTATAAAATCACTTCTTGATACGTGTGGCGAAGATAAGCGGCGCCCAAGAAAATTACTTTAACCTATCTCGCTTGACCAAACCCAGTTCATCATGAGGCGTCTCGGTTGGCCCTCCCCCAACGATTGCTTTAGTACGGCACTTCTAATTAGGGCTGTAACTCAGACAACATGCAACAGTTTAATGATCGAGTTTGGCTCGATTTGACTGGAATCCATAAGACTCGACTACTATTTGAGCTCGATCGATAGCTCGACTTGGTTAAGCTGTTAATAACTTCAAGCATGGGTTCTATGCAACTCCCGCTTGAATAGTCGACGTGTTTTAGTCCAAGCTCAATTTAGGTTCGAATCTTAATCGTACACGCACAATGAAAAATAAATAAATTTATTTACCTAGTCATCGGTATGATTAAAGTAGCTGAAAAATGCAATGGCTCGATTAGGCTTACCGGCTATTTGAAAACAAATCGAATCGAGTGCAAATAATCTGCGAGCCGAGCTCAAATGGTCTCCTCGTGCCCCTATTTCTTGTTTCCACAATAATGTTCGCACTCCTCATCTTCAGAGCACACAAAAGACATATTGCCTAAAACAAGCATAGGAGAGCTAGACGAAGCCAGAAGATGAACAAGGAGACAAAGAAAATAAACTGAAATTTACTTCAGTTGATTCATTTTCACTTGACGGGGAGAGAAAAAGAGAGGAAAAAGCAAACAAATTACATTTAGAAAGAGAGAGAGGTGAGATGTAACACTTCCACACACACTCTCTCTCTCTACACATCAACAGTACAGTGTTGAGTGATCTGAATCTTCATGGAGGGTCCAGCGGCGATACCACCAGTCGGTTCTTTAAACACCAGCAAAGCTGGACAGTTGACATGAAGATGATACTTGCCTGAATTCCACGTTCCAACCTTCCACTTCACATTTCCATCCACTTTTATGTTCACAAGCACACTCCCCGTATTCTGGTCCTGCTCCAAAGCCCCCGTGAGGAACGGCGACACCGCACGGCGCTCCCGTACAAGAATGGCGACCAGTCGATCACCTCCTTGTGCCCCTGGTAGCTCTCCGGCAGCAGCGTTGGCAGCGTTATCTGCTGCCCCCGGTACGACGCGTATATGTCGAGCTTTTGGTAGTAGATGCCGATCCTCTCATTGGGGTTCCGGGACGACAGCGTGACCTGCATGTTGGTGGTGAGGAGGCTCGGCATGGAGGAGGCGTTGAACTGGTAGATGGTGGCGTCACGGAGGGACGAAGGCGGGTTTGGCGGGGCGGGAGGATGAGGAAAATGAGGAAAATGATTAAGAGGATGAGGACAATGGAGCCCAGGAAGAGGGAGAATAGCTGCCGGTAGAGGCGGTGCTCCTCCTCCTCCTGGTGGCCACATTCCTTCGCCGTCATGTCGATTTGTGTGTGACAATGTCGAATCAAATTCTAAACCGAAGTTTCGATCTTTGAAGCAAATGAAAAAGAAATTGTGAAGAGAGAGCTTACACAATGGAGGGGTAAGAGCTTTGGCTTGCGTCTGTTGGCTTGCGTCTGAGTCTCTTTTATAGGGGGGGAAGCTTATGAAGTCCTTGCTTCTGGAGAGAGCAGTGCACAAAGTGTGGCAATTTGGAGTTTGCATAAGGTTTTTAAGGTGGTCTTTAAAGCTTATGAAGGGGGAAAATGTGCATTTGAATCATTAGGAGTGAGTGGTGCGAGATTGAATTGACACGGTTGTTGTCTTGTACCAACCTTATCTTGTGTGGTAATTACTTGCTCCTGTGCATTGGGCCAACAGGGTGCCATGAACCCCAATGGGGTCCCACAAAGACGATTGAAGTCCTAAAGGACAAGAATCTTGAAGTGTTTCTAAAGGAAGAGGACATGATTTTATCAAGCCTAAGCTAGCTTATACAGCTAGGTCTTGTCATGACAAGTCAAGATTTTGAAGAAGTATACAGAGAGAACGAGCATGCATGAATTGTTTACAAAAAGTAAACGAAAAAAAAATGTTTATTTTTCTTGAACAACAGGAAGTATCTAGGTTAGGTTAAATGCTGAAGGAGTCCTTCTGCATCTCTTTTGTCTCTTACCCCCTGACATATCATTAAAATTTAACCGTTACAGACTGCAAATAATTAAATTTACTTGCAGAAGTTGGTTCCTGGAGAGTTCTTTGAATTGAACTTGTTGTACCGTCACTCTGACGCGTTAGGACCTAAATGTTGCTAGTAGTAAGTGGAAAGTACCGCTTGAATGGCCAGGATTCTTCATTCTCAAGGGAGACAATCAACACAGCCTGAAAAAATTCTCAATACGAAGAAATTCTTTTCAAGAAAATTGAGATTATCGTATTTTAACGAATGTAGTTATAACATAAGATGCATCTTTCACAAAGTTGAGGATTGGAGAATACGAATAATGATGTTGGGTTGCTTTGAATCTGTTGTCACCGTCTCAAGAATATACCAGGATGTGCAGGGAAAGAAAGCAAACATATACGTGTATATGCTCCAAAAGGGTGTCCATCATCTTTCTGTTGGTTCATATTCTTTGTGTGGAGGGGGGGTGAAAAGTGGGTCATGGAACAATGTGAAGAAGCAAGAAAAGATTACGAATGGTTCGCTGAGTTAGATTGAAAATGACTAAAATTACATTTTGTGACTATGATCCAAGCAATCTGAAAATCATTGATGTTCCATGTTTTGGTTTCATTGCCAAAAGGGCCAAGAATGACGTGCGTGATCACTGTGACATGGACATTATTATCGTTCTCAAGATGTTAATGACTGTTAATGGGATTTCTTGAAAATCATTGAGTTTTGTCCAATTCAACTAGTAGTCCACACATATCTATGAATTTGGCTCTCGGTAGAGCAATACCATGGGACAATGACATGTCGATAAGCTAGAAAATAAGAAGTGAGGGATTCAAAAATTGAAATGAAAAACTTGATGAGAATGTGTAGCACAAGAGTAATGTGATTGATCAATTACATTGTGTCAACTGCGAAATCAATGCATCAAAATAGCTTTTCCTTTTGGTGGTGGGGCATCATTCTTTTAAGGGATTGTGTGTGGTTGGGAGTTTGGTAAGGAGTCAGATAATTGAAGATCTCGTTCATAACTGTGTCCCCAAAATAGTTTCTATGTGTAAAGTGTGTTTTCCCTTGGCTTCGAAGGGAAACCTTTAGAGCACACTCATTACATCACTAACTCCTCTTTTTTGCCTATTTTGTACTCTCTCCTTTGTAAAGCAAAGGCCTTTTCCTTCACGTCTTCGAGCCTCTCATTTTCCATGTTGTGACGTTTTATTTTAACCAGACACCATGTCTCGTTAACATGGCGACACTCGCCCAAGTTGCCGCCACATCCATATGAGCTTTTCCCTTGTCGTGTCATGTTTTGTCCATGCTAACATGTCAGGAAAGAATCTCATCCCTTACTTAGATCGAATCCATCGATCCACGGTAATCACAGAATTCAATTGATTGTTGAGTAATGACTCTGGTGTTGTCGCTGGAGGGCGGTGCTATAAAGGCTAAGAAAGGATACTATCTCTACCAAGAAAAAGTAGGTTCAGGCTTTCTGTTTTATGATTAGCGTGTCCTTAAATTTAGAGTTTACCACATGTCAAATGTTATTATTTTCTTTATTTACATTTAAAATGATGACATCTTTCTAAACAAATATAATTTCGAACAGTCAGAAAACTTCATGCTCCGGAAAACCCAGAATCTCTCTGTCACTCACCCAAGGTGGGCTTTCACATGGTTAGAGTAAAAGGGCCAAAATTCCTCTCTATCCTCATTTCTAGCTATCTTTCTGAGTCGCCCATCCATAAAGTCTCTGTGAAAAAGGATGTATGACTTTCCCATGTTGCATAAGCTAAGGATCATTGTAGTCACACAAGTTTAACCTGAATCTCACCAGTTCGTATTGTTATTCCATAATGAAAACCCACAATTGGAATCTTCACCAAGCATTAAGAAAATGTCCTAGCAAATTCAAGGTATATCCCACGCCTTTCGTCCGCCTCACATTATGAACCTCGACGAAGAAGAAAAGAAGCACGCAGAAAAAGTGGAGCGAATATATTAAAGCAGCAAAAGAGGGTTCCTATCACTTCGTGGGGAGGAAATTCCAGAAGGGCATAATCTGAATTGGAGAGATGGAAAAGGGGCAGGGCAAAAAGGATGGCGAAAACACAAGAATAAGTTCGATTGTTTCAATACTGGGCCAAAAAGGATTCTGAACAGGTCACGCTTTTTCCAGGATAGTGCTCGAAAAGCATCCTTCCGGTGATGCCTTTCCGGTGATATCGCCGATGTTTCCTCGAAGAGTTTTTAAGGCGGATTCGCAATAGTAAGATGTTTACTTAGTTGATGCGGTTTTCATTACATATCGGAAGAATATATGAGAGAAGAAAACCATTACGTCTACAAAGAAAACCTGTCATCAGGGATCCTAAGACTCTGAATGAACAACTGGATGATCAGACACGCCACAAAAATTTGATGACACTTATCCGAAGTTAGCCAACAATAGGAAACTCAGTCTCCACCTTCGATGCTAGTCAACAGTTCTTCAGGTGAAACGAGTACGGCATCATGCGATCAAGGCCTTTAAGAGATGGTGCAACTCGATATATCTACTTGAACCTAAGTTAATCGCGACATTACTTTACTCTTCATTATACACTCCAGTTTTTGGCAGAATGCCTACACCGGAAGGTTGATAGTCTGTCAGATCCAGATACTGTCCTGGACCCCGGTTTCCATCCCTTAATCGAAGTGAATAAGACATGCACAGGAAAGTGCCATGAGAATACAATTCAACCGACCATTCATCAAAGGAAAACGTACAGTTCATTGATGAAATGGACGCTGACTCAACATTGAGATGACACGCCCGATTACTGTGCTTCTATGCAACGAGTTACGGTTAGGTACGCAGTTCACAAGTAACTCATACAACATGGGCAGAACAGGAGAAGCCCAAAATCAATCTTCCGGGTTATGTGAGAGACAATGCCCACCAAGATGATCTACAGGCAGGAGCGAGCTGCACACTGCTCCAAACCCAACCCCATCGTTATGCAGAATGCCGCGGTACCTCTTGCAATGAGTTATTCCTATCAAGGTCATTGATGTTGAAAAGTCCAACCTTCTCGCGCTTGGAGGGAAAATACCGTTGCAGATGGATCTAAGAGAGGATATGGTGGCCGATTTCTTCAGGGATCAATTGTTTCAGCTCTACTTCTATGAACTGTTGACAACATTATAAACAGATATTATACAGATACTCCATCAACCATAGTTAACCCTTCTAATCGTATAATAAAACCAAATGAAAACATTAAACTCCACATTGTATCCATTCATATCACTTGAAGATTCAAAATCAAGCAACTGTATATGGAGAGGTTGGTACCTCGATGATCATCAACAACTAAAAGAACTCATAAGAGAGTCTTCCGCGTTTAAGTTGCGGCCCAGATCATTACTCCATACCTAGAAGGCATAGCCAATGTATGTATACCTAACTAAAATGACAATTCTCATAATGTCTTTGCGACAATCCAAAATAGCTTGCTAAGAATAGGAACCACAGACAGGCATGCTCTTGTGAGGTAGATTTGGCTCACTAATCAGAATCTATATTTCTCAGCATCCAGCAACTCAATTCAAGTTACCAATCATGCGTTACTCTTCTGAATATATTAGAATTGGCCGATGATCAAGGATTGTTCAAAGACGATGAATGGCCATAGAGTGAATCCAATCTCATAAAATCAACGCTTTAACTGAGCTCAGTCAACATTCAAGAATGTGATCACTATTTAAACCCATTTCTCCATAGACCTTCAACTAAGTCTCACATGTTACGCATTACTTTTAATCCACTACAGCAACACTACTGTTTGCGAACCCCCTTTTCAATCTTGTTCAAATTGTATAGTTTAAAGCTGCTCTACAGGCTGTGCATATGAAGAACACCTATCACAGTTGTAAGAGGCAAATCGTGGCATTTCTAGTGAGTTTTTCATAACTCCAGCGGCAGAAACCTCCTTTTCAGACTTTTCAAAATATGTAAAGTTCAGACCTGCCCAGCAAGTGGTCCATAAAAAGAACATCTGGTTCCTGCTTTCTGAGGCGGAATCTAGCACTTCAGTGAGTTGTGATAACTCCACAGAAAAAATTCCCACCACTACCATTATTTTTTTCTTTTCCAGTATTCACTCAAGCTATTGCCATCTACCAGAAGTGAACACGGTCAACCAACATCTTAGGCTAGCTTTTGCCCAACTGAGTTCAAGTATTATCCTCTCACTATAAATACAGATGTTCATGGTTAAAAAGAGGGGGGGGGAGACCAAATCACATGCTTACGCTTGTGACCCCCCTACCACTAAGCATAACTAGTGTCCATTCATGTAAACTCCTTAATACCAGTCCTTTAAGTATCTCTAATGAGATGCATTTCAGCTCAAGGCTTTGGCATTCGTTGGTTGGGACCAGAAGAAAAAGACCCACTCATGTAGCAACCTGTCCAATCTAAGCATGAAGACCAAGCCAGTAAAAGCACCGTGTTATCTATATGGACAAAAAAAGAGCTACGGAGGATCTTAATACTGGGGGTCCAAAACTGTGCAGCACAACTTGATAAGAGTCACCATAAAGCCAGCATCTAAATGGTGTGCATATATCTCAGTAGCCCAGCATTAATATGTTGCCTTCAGAAATTCTGTTCACATCAAACGGTAAGTCGTCTCCAACCCATCTTATGACTGACATACTCAACAAACTTCCAGGGAGTCATGAGCTACCTAAATTGATGAATAGTCCACTTTAGAGCAACTACATACTTCTTCTCAAAGAGAAATGACAATACCTACCTCTCCTTCCTAAGTTACTGTATTCATCTATTTGAATAATTTATTCATCAGCAAGTGCAGCCATCCTCTGAAATAGAGGCACTCACATCTCAAGAGAGAAGAATGTACAAGAAGGTATTTAAAGGCTAAAAGAAGTTCTCCTTCTCAGTAGACATGAGCATAACTTTGGTCACAATGCCTTGAGATACTCTAGCCTCCTTAAGATTGACTTTTTTGAAGGACTCCTTCAGATTGAATTGCTTTTCTACCCAAATTTTCAATCTCCCCCGCCCCCTCTTCCCAACATAGTAGAAGAGATGCTGATGGTGGCCAAGGACTCACAAACATGATGCCGTGCCTAAATCTAACCTAACCCACCCTGATTATTGGTAAGCTTGAAAATACTCACTGCTGGCAAGGAACTGATACAGTCAGATTCTCTTTAGAACAACCAACTCACAATGCTTCCAACACAACCTAAGACTGATGCATACTTTAGATTGCTCTTAAATTGGTCACTACCAATCAGTCACAATATTTGAATGACAAAAGAGGGTTGCATATGCTGCAGAGCGAGAAGTCAACATCTCCCATATCTAAATGTCCAATTCCTTGATTAGAATTACTCGCACCAGAGACAGAACAAAATTAAAAATCAGTCTATCAAACAGAACGATGCTTGAAGACCTTCCTCCATTATAAAACACAAAAGGTTCAGCGCCAAAAGGTTCAGCGCCAAAGGCTTCTTTCTAAATCGTTCAAAGCCCAAATGAACAGAGACATAGGTTACACGGAATGTAGCAATTTTCCGGCAAGATATGACCAAATAGTACTATACTCATTTTACGCAATGGCAGCAGGATGAGATGACAACAAGCTGAACCACGACAATTAAATCGACAGAAAAAAATGAATCCAATGTGAATACAACTAGAAATTTGAAAAGGGAAATCTACATCTATACTATCCACAAGTGAATGATCACAGAACCATCATACAGGAATTCAAGTACATCTATACATCCATTCCTCAGATAACTGCGCGAAAAAAAGGTATCTTTATCCAAGTTTAACGACATTCAGATTGTTAAAAAAAAAGACGAAAAAATTGAAAAGGCAACGACGACAGCTTACTCATAAACCAACACTGCAATCTCTCACTCCACCAGTCAACTTCCCCGTCCCGTTATTCGACGAAAGCCCCACCGCCAGGTTGCCGCAGAAAACCTTAATCACCCGCCGCCGCGCGCGCCACCATCCGGCTTTGAACCTTGCCAAGGCGATGAGCCTCACCTGGAAGCTCACGGCTCCGCTCGCCCTATCCGCATTTATGCCGCTTACGGCCCAATTGTCCACGTACGAGTCCGCGGCCGCGAAGCTCGCCTGGACGACCGTCTGGTTCCTCGTCCCCTGATCGAACGGCTGCAGCCGCGTCTCGCTCAGGGACTCCGTCTTGTAGGAGAGGTAGGCCTCGATGTCGGTGTAGGATATCTTCATCTTCTTGTTAGGTTCGCGACCTGGAACCGCACGACCCAGTCGCCGGAGACGTACTGCGACGCGTTGGAGACGGAGAAGTTGGTGACCGCCACGGACTCGACCTCGAACTTGGGGAGGCGCGGCCGGAGGACGAGCCAGACGATGAAGAGCACGGTGCCGATGATGACGAAGAAGGCGATCACCGCCACGAGGAAGTAGCGGAGGAAGGCGGCCCGCCGGTCGGGGGCGTAGTACTGGTAATTGGCGTACTGGGGACGCGGCGCGGCGTAAGGGTAGGAGGCACCGGAGTGGGCCCCCGGCGGGTAGCCGTTGGAGTAGGCGCCCGGCGGCGGCGCCGGGTAGCCGGTGACCGGAGGTCGGGAGTTGTCGGCCATCTCGGAGGAAGCCGGAAGGTCGTCCTTCTCCTCCTCCTCTTCTGCTTCTCTGGGTTGCCCTTCGGTGGCGATTAGAGAGAGAAAATGGGAGCTTTCTAGAGAGAGAGAGGAATCTACTGTGGAGGAATGTGGAGGAAGAAGGCGGTGGTGCTCACTGGCTTCCTCATCAGCTATTCCTCTCCCACACTCCATCCTGATCTGCTGGTTCGAATTTCGATTCCCTTCTATTTCGCGAAAAATAATTATTTATATAACTTGAAATAATTATATAATAAAAAATTATCGAAATATTTTTATGAATGAAGAAAATATTTTTTATTTGTTAATATTTATAAGCAGCGCAAGCGATCGCTTTTGTAGAAAATATTTTGTAAATCCTTCAATTTTCGCATAAATAACATCTTCAATTCATCAATTAATCGACTTCGGTAGAATTATAAGTATCTAATTGATCATTTGATAGACTTCGATAATAATGTAATAATTTCTGTTAAGGTAAATGAATGGTTTGGAAAGTACTTTTATAAAAATGATTATTTATATCACTTGAAATAATTTAGTCAATGAAAGTGTTTCTATTTTTGAAAATAATTTATGTCTAGATATTTTTGTAAAATGTCAAAATATTAACAGTTTATTCCTTTTTTTAAAAAAAATCATTTTTAAATAATTCACTTTCTATAAAATGAATGTACCTTAATTAATTATGTGGATGTAATGAGCGTTCCAAGCGCATTTTCTAAGCAACTAATTTTCAATGACAATTGTCATTTACAATACGCTTATTTTCTTGCGCTAAATGAGGAGAAGACACGACAATGAAATGGACCTACTTACCTTAAGGAGAACATACTGTCTTGATCCACTTGTCAATATTTTTCTTTCTTTAGTCTAGATTTTTTTTTGGTCGGTCTTTAGTTTAGAATTTAAGGGATGCATAAATCGCCAAGTAGCGGCTCAAAAATGCTTTCGGCGGCTGTGCTCACTCCTGCCATCATCTCAAATACAGGTGACTAGAAAATCATGGACACCGGCTAGGAAAATATAGGAAGTGAAAAGTCAACCGACTCTTGTTCACTACCCTTCCTACAGGACCGTCTCTTTGCCCAATTCAAATTGAATTGACTTCAATCTTGACAATATATAAAGTTTGATATGAAAAGGCAAAGAAATGGACTTATTTTGTTTTGCGAAATTAAATAATTTAAAATATATTTTTTTAAAAATAACCATTTGCATCGCTCAAAATACTTTGTCAATGAAAAATATTTTTATTATCGATAATAATTTATGTTTAAATATTTTTGTGCCTCATTTCTACAAGCAATACAAGTTTATCATTTTTTGGGAAAGTATTTTTAAAATCATTCGCTTTTGGCAAAAAAAATGGAGCGATGTTCTATTATTATATACTCTGAGTTCGTATAGTCTGTTGGGAAGCATGGACTATAAATTGTTATGTCGATGAGAAAGGTATATTCTATGGAATATTCTTTTCGGAATTAAGTGATGGAAAGTGAGAGAGGTTATTGAAATTTGAATTTTTTGAGTTGGGCTAATTTGCTTGGACGTAAGCCCGGCAATTGGAGAGAGTGAATGGAGAAGCTGTGGGCTAAGCCCATCTTTATATGTCTGAACTTTTGAGCATGTGGGCCAATGCTATGGGCCCCAGCCCAAAAGTGACTAACTATGCACAATGAAAGGTATGCTCAACACGAGTAAAAAAGTCTTTAGCACATTAAATGATGCGTCGGATCCTTATCGGCACATCTAGCATCGAATGTGGGTAAATATCAATGGCAAAAAGTGAAACTTTATCAGAGCTAGATTTGCGAAAGTGGATTTAGCAAAGGCCAAATCGAATAAGATTTATGACCCACATCGCATCAATAATGTTTTTTTTTTTGGGTGTGATTTGCGGCAGTCAACTATTACATTCACATCATGTATCCATAGTAATTCCTAAATTGAGTAATGGATTTAGTTAGACAGTGTAATATGATGATTTTATTTATACTACCAGTTGTTTATCATTTTTTTGAACCCAGCCTAGTTTGCTAGGAGAAGGGCTTCACGGGAATCAAGGCCGAGGGACTCGTATTAAGGGTGGTCCAGACCCCCACGGTTATCATTACCCCATTTTATTGTTGGGGTTGACTCCGAGAACAGAAGCAGTTTAAGGACATGCTTAGGTCTAGACAGTGTAATATGATGATTTTATTTATACTTGATTTTCAAAGGGTTGCTTATAGCTGCTCTGTTTTGCTTACGCAAAAAACGAATAATTTGAAAAAATATCTTATAAAAAATGATCACTTATATTGCTAATGGAAATGAATACAGGTTTTTGTTTTTTAATTTCGCACGAGTTTTCGAAATGAAAAGTTTTATTTGTTTTGTATAAGGGCACTATCTATTTATAACTACTCTATCTATATCGAAAAAAAAAAATCGATCTAGTATACCCAAAATTACATCAAAATCAAGTTATTAGAACATCAAGGGAGTTGCGAGTAACACCCTTTTCAGCTACCATACCGTAACACTTCGACGCAAGACCATTTCGAGAGAGCTTACTCAAAGACCAACCCTGCACTCCCTTGCTCCACCGGTCAACTTCCCCGCTTCGCCGTTCGACGGAAGCCCCACCGCTAGGTCGCCGCATAAAACCCGAATCCACGCCCTTCGCTCCGGCCACCATCCGGCTTTGAACTGAGCCAAGGCGATAAGCCTCACCTGGAATCTCACGGCTCCGCTCGCTCTTTCCGCTATAATGCCGCTCACAGCCCAACCGTCCACGAATGAGTCCATGGCCACGAAGCTTGCCTGGACAACCGTCTGGCTCCTTGCCCCTGATTGAACGGTGGCAGCCGTGTCCTGCTCAAGGGCTCGGAGTTGCAGTAGATGTAGGACTCGATGTCGGCGTAGGATAGCTTCATGTTCTGGTTAGGGTTCCTGACCTGGAACCGGAAGAGCCAATGCCCGGAGACTTGCTGCGACGAGGTGGAGATGGAGAAGTTGTTGAGAGTCACGGACTCGACAACGAACACGGGGAGGCGGGGCCGGAGGACGAGCCAGACGATGAAGAGAATGGCGCCGATGATGATGATGAAGGTGATCATCGCCAACAGGAAGTAGCGGAGGAAATTGGCGCGCCGGACTGGAGCATGGTACTGGTAATTGGTGTATTGGGGGTGCGGCACGGCGTAAGGGTAGGCGGGGTTGGAGTGCGCCCCGGAGGATAGCCGTCGGAGTAGGCACCCGAGGGTGGCGGTGCGGGGTAGCTGGTGACCGGAGGTCTGGAATAATCGGCCATGTCGGAGGAAGCTGGAAGGTTAGGAATTTCTAGAGGATGAGGAGGAGGGCGGCGGTGAATTGCTTTCTGATCAGCTATTCCTCTCTCTCCTTCCTTGATTTGTAGGTTAGAATTACAGTTCTTCTAATCCGATCATTTAATAGACATCGAAAATTCAGAAAAATGAGATTTTCTTGCCGTTCAAAGAAATGAGAAAAGATTGAGGTGAGCTGTTATTTTGGTTTCCTGTGCATAATGGGCTATTAATGACTTTTCTATTGATGAATAATGATTTCTATCAAGATAAATGAATGATTTGAAAATACATTTTTTTAAACCATTACTTGTATTCTTTGAAATAATTTAGTTGATAGAAAATATTTTCATTGCTGATAATAATTTATGTTTGGATATTTTGGTAGTGACAATACATTCCATTCATTTTCATAAGGGAAATGAAATGATTATTTTCTAGGAAATGTTTCTCAAGTGATTTAGTTTTCGCAAATAGAAATGCACCCTAATTTTTTGGATTTAATGAGAGCTTCGAGTGCATTTTTTAAACAATTAATTTCAAGGAAAAATTATGATTCAGTGTGCTTACTTTCTTGTGGTGAAAATGCGGAAGAAATAATATTAAAGTGGACCTAGTTTTTCTTTGAAAAAAATTTAAGGGACACATAAATTTCTGAATAACAACTCACAAATGTTTTTTTCAAGCTGCATTCGTTTGTGCTATCGCATGGCACGATAGTTTTTAGAGAAATTGAAGAAAATATTATCCGATAATTAGCCATCATTTCGAATATAGTGACTACAAAATAAAGGACATCGCCCAGAAAGACGCAAGAAGTGGTCAAAAGTCAACCGACTCTTGTTTAGGAAAAATTATCCAAAAAGTTATAAATTTATTACAATTTTACCAATTTAGTTCTAAACTTTTTCATTTTTTGCCAATTAAGTTCATTCGACCAATTTTGGCTAAAAATTGTTGACATGAATTATCGACGTTGATGTGGCACTTTTAAAATAATATTTTGAATTTTATGGTTTTTTCTTCTTCTTTTTTTTTTCAACCTTTATTTTCTTTTTATTTATTTATTTTCTGTTTTTGGGTAAAGTCAGCAAGTTGTTGGCCGACCCACATTGACAACTCACAAGCCCTCGCCCAAAATTAGAAAGGGCCTTGATGCCCTTGCCAAATCTGGTTAGGTGAGGGCTTGGCAGCCCTCGTTGGCCCTAGGCGAGGGTCCTGAGTGAGGTCATAGCCCTCGCTTGGCTAGATCTAGTAAGGGCACCGTGATCCTTGCCAATTCTAAGCAAGGGCTCGTGTGCCCTCGTTTGGGTTGATGCAGGTTGAGCGGCCCTTTGCCAGCCCTCGCCTGTGGCTAGCGATTGTTGGCTAGCAACCCCCACTGTCCTTAACCCATAATAATAATAATAATAATAATAAGTAAAAGAAATAAATAATAAAACATCAAAATATCATTAAAATATTATTTAAAAAATGCCACGTCAGTGCTAGCTTTTTATGTTAGCAATTTTTGATTAAAATTGATTGGATTGACTTAATTGGTAAAAAGTGAAAAGATTTATGACTGAATTAGCAAAATTATAAGGTTTACGACTGAATTAACAAAAGTATAATAGGTTATGACTTTTTGGATTGTTTTCCCCTCTTGTTCATCACCCTTTCTCATAGGCCATGTCCTTATCCAATTCAAATCGAATTGACTATAGTCTTCACGACACATGGAGTTTGAAATTAAAAGACGGAGAATTGGACATAATCAAACTATCTTATAGGGTTTATTTGCTTGGTGGCAACAAAATTTGGAAAACATTTTTCTATCACTTAAAAGATTGGTTACCAACAAAAAATTATATTAAACTTTTTTTGAATAATAAAAGTACTTTTCATTTATTTATTTTTGTAAGTGATATAAGTAATCTTTTTAAGGAAATATTTTTCAATGTTTCTTTTCTGCAAAATAAACAGAGTCTCGATGTTCTATTATTAAATACTTCGAGTCCGAGTTTGCATAGTCTGTTTGGAAGCATGGACTATGAATAGTTATATTGATGAGAAATGTAGAATCTACGGTATATTCTTTCCGGAATTATGGGGTAAAAAGTGAATGGTAATTGAAAGTTTGAATTTTTTGAGTTGGGCCAATTTGTTCTTTGCTTTTATCGTCAGCCCGACAAGCGGAGACGGTGAATGGAGAAGCTGTGGGCTGAGCCCATCTTCATTTGTCCGAGCTTTTTAAGCATGGCCCTGGCCCAGGAAATGACTAATGCCGTGAACAGAAATAAAGAGAAAAATAATTCATAGTATGTATCAAATCATTATTGAAATGGGCTTTGCTAATATAACATTCATTGGGGGTACTATGAGAATAATAATTTATTGTGAGCCACAAATTCTTGAAGAAATGAGTTCTATAATAATTTATAATTTGTGATTTAATTTTTTGTGATTAGAAATAAACTGTTATTTTCACAATAAATTAAAGACTGTTACGTAATTATTTCTCTTAATGAAACATGGGGCATTGAATATCATGTCTGCTTAAATACTAATGGCATTTCTTTTTGTTGTAAAAAAGTTCATCCTCCGTCGTTGATGTAATTATTATAAAGTTGGTATCCCATAGGATAGAAGTGAAACTTTATCGAGCAAAAAGTCGTGAAAGTGAATCTAGTGAGGACAAAAATGAGTTAGGGTTGTCTTGAATCGATTATGTATTGCTGACTCTCAACAAATAGCTTGTTTTGCACAAACATGTGAGTAGCACATGAGACAAGAATGGATAGTCACATGCATAGTGTGTGAGTACTAATACAAGCGTGTTGGCTTATCGATGACTATGGGGATCAAAATATGCTGGTTGACGATGGTATTTATTGACGGCTCATGTCCAGTTGTTGAAATACGATGATGGACAACATGTAGTTGCTAATATAAAATTGTAGGAATATTTAGAGATTATTAATAAGCTACTATGAAATTGGAAATTGATGAAAATGAAGACACATTTTTTGAGGGAACAGTTACATCATGAAGACCAAGTTGTTTGATGAATCAATTGAGACCAAAGACACAAAATTTTGGGGGAAATAGTTACCACCTGAAGACCTAGTCGTCCAGTGAATCGGGTGAGACTAGCGACACACATTCTTGAAGGGAATAGTTACCCCTTGGAAGCAAGATCGTGGAAGGTACATCAATTACAATAAACCACGTCATGGAGCAATTTGTACCCATAAACATTTAGAGACGTGGAGGTAACTAGTAGAAGTTACTTGGCAAATTATAATCGCTTGGAACCGTCGAATGATAATTACCCTAAGCCATTAAATACTGCCAATTGGTCATCAAAAAGACCTCTTGCACAAATCAAGCCAAATGTTATCATTCAATAATCTTTCCTGCATTGTACTTTAAATCTCCTTAGTTGTAACTTTATATTTGCCTTATCGATTAAATTTTGATGTGTATCTTTATCCTATTGCTGTGTCTTCAATTGAATTCCGACATAGTCTATATTCTCAAACTATGCTGTTGATTAAACTTCAACGTAATCGCATTATCAAGTCTATAATTTCTAGGCTTCTCGTCAATTGAATTTTGGCTCGATTTGAGACTGTACGGAGTTATTTGAATAGAAAAAGTTGATTCCTTTTTACATGAGATATCCTCTGTTTGAAATTAGCATAGGACCTTAGTCTTATTAAATAAAAGCATAAGAACTAGTTTCAATGAAAGACATTTCATCGCAGGAACAATTTCATCAAAACATGTATTTTGTGCGATTTGCAACAATCATTATTACATCGATGCCTTTGTGTCCATAGTGATTTCTACTTGCAATGATGAATTTATTTATATTTGACTGTTGAAGTATTGCCTCATAATCGATACCTATTGTTACTTTGTTTGTTTTGTGAAAAATGAATAATTTTGAACATATTATTAAAAAAATGATGATTTGTATCATTTGAAATAATTATTCGATTATTTTTCTATTATCGATAATATTTATATTTACAAGTTTTTTTGTTGGATTCTTCCTTAACTAGATTTGCATCTAAGCTACCTGAACTTCTTTCGGCGAAGAAACCAGGCTCTTTTGGCAGTGGCAAGGTTGCTTCTTCATTTGCCAAGACGACGCTAGACATTGTTGGTCTATCTTCAGGAACTTTTGGACGCATAACAAACCCACCTGAATGCATCTCTCTGCTTGAGACTCAACCAAAGAGGCGCATATAGATTCATCAATGAGTTCCATGGCCCTCCCTTCACACTCCATAGCAGCCATGCCTAAAAAAATTGAACTACTCATGATCAACCACCGTCCATGCATCAAAAAAGAAAACGCGTCTAGGGGAACATAGAAAGAACGGGATGAGGTTTTAAGAGAAAGGAAATAGCTGGTCCTGTTTAGCGAAAAAGGAAGCGTCGGGTCTTAAAATTCTCTACCACTTACGTGACCGAGAAGGGTGTAATGATGATCAGGATGCTGGAATTCTCTGTTCCTTTTGCTACTTAATATCTCTAACAAAAGCACGCAAAAGCTGAAAATGATGGATTTCATAGAGAACTTTCCATCAAAGGCATACTTCGGGGACATATAACCGTTGCATCAAGCAAAGCAGTCTTCAGTTTCTCCAAATACTGATGGATAGTGCACCGTTCCAATGAATTAAGATGTTAAACTTACTATGTACCAACTGTTCTTCTCATCTCTGCCTCTGTGTCATCTCCTTGAAGGATCCTTGCCAGGCCGAAATGTGAAATCTTTGGATTCCTGTTAGCGTCTAACAAAATGGTACTTGTTTTCGGGTTTCAATGGATCACTTGTAGTTTTGAATCCTGGTGGAGATGGCGAAGTTCTTGGGCGATTCCTAAAACAATGTCAAATCACCTTTTCCATTCCAAAGAGGAGCTTCTGTCATGATCTGCATGCGCTCAACCCCATTAAAAATTGATGGATTTATGAGATGGGCTTAAGGCCCATCCGCTCAAGTTGGGCCCAAAAAGGCCCGGCCCACGGGAATAGGGCCCGTGGATGGGGAAAGGTATAAAAGGAAGGAGAGAGAGAGAGAGAAGACACCTCTTGGCATAACGAACATAACGTACGTTTCTTTCCCTCTCTTTTTCTCCCAAACGCTCAAGGCGACGCCGTATCCCCTTCTGGCGAATTGATATCATTGGGGCCAGAATTTCTTCCTCTTCTTCAGCGTTGGTATTTAATCCGTGGCTAACAAGGTACGCTCGAATCCGTGGTGTGCTTTACGATCGGTGATGCGTGTTTTTCCCGGGCTTCGTCTTCCGCATTGATTTAGGGATTCGATTCGGTGTCGAATCCGATTTTCGGGGATCAGTCATTCCCAACATTGGTATCAGAGCCCTAGTTCACGTTTTTTCCCGATCAATTCTGATGTTTTTGATTGATTTTTCGCGAAATCCCTTCGGCCGTACGGAACCGGGCGAAAATCCCGACACCCGAGCACTGTTCGGCCATTTTTCTGCGTTTTCGTAAGTCGAAATTAAATTCTGAAAGCACTGGGTGAAAGAGGTCGTCGAGACGAGTCCGGCGACATGTTGTGCGTCGCCGGACGACGCCGCACGCGCCCACACGCGCGGCCACAAGCCGCTGCGCGTGGGCGCCACGCGCCCGAAGCGCTGGCAATGGCCGGGCGCAGCACGTGCGCCACACGCGCCGGTGACGAACCGGCACGTGCGCGCGGCGCGGCGGTGAACGGCACGCGCCGGTCCGTGGACCGACAGCGTCGCCGACGCCACGTGATGACGTCACCGTGACGTCATCCAACGGCCGGTAACGTTCGGATGACGTCATCCAACGGTCGGTAACCGTTCGGATGACGTCACCGATGACGTCATCACTGACGTTGTTTTGCCAGACCGTTGACTTTGACCGTTGACCGTTGACCCGGAAAAAAAGAAGAAGAAGGAATTTGTTTCTTTTTTTTTTCAATTATGTCTGTGTGGGTTGTAGGTAATCCATTTTTATTCTGCATTTGTTGCATGAATCATGGAAATTTATGTATTTTCAATTTTGTTTATTATGGATTATAAGTAATCCATTTTAGTTCTGCATTTGTTGCAGGAACTATGATGTGTTATGCACGATACCTGCAAATCCCAACAACGGACGAAGGAAGAGCTAGACCGAAAAGGCTGACAATGGAGTTAGCTGATTATCGGTGGCTTAATGGTGATTTAGTATCACATATGGTCAAGGTCAATCAGATAATACAGGAAATCATCTAGAATGGTTATCTTATGCCGGACTTTGAGAAGGTGCCGGCTTTGATGAACACTCTTCCACCCGAATGGCAAACGTGTTAGATCGGCTATGGGAGGTCAACGTGGTCCCGGTTATAGAGTCTAGTGGAAACTTTTGTAAGAGAATACTATAGGATTGAGTTGGCCAAAACTTCAACCCTTAGATTGAGCGCCACATGGTGCAGAGCGAATGCGCCTTGGTGGCGACATAAGTGCTCTCCAAAAGTTTTTCCATGGTTGACAAATGTGCCTTTGGTTTTCTCAGATGTTTTGACTGATAGATTAGAAGGGACTTTCCCTAATTATTTCTTTGATTAATTATGTAATGTTTACTACCTGATTGTTGTTGATGTAGCAACCGATATGTTAGTTGTATCATGTGAAAGCGTCGTTATTTTATTCGATATTCTATTATATATTGCTTTTTGTTATTGCTGGTTCTTTGTGGGTAATTAGCTGTGGGTAGTTTTAGAAGTTTTTGTAGCTTCATAGAATTGATTTTACATATGACAATCATATTAATGATAGTTTTAAGTTAGGATTTTTGGAGGATGATTGGAAACGTAGTGACCTTTTGATTCTCGAAGCCTTACTTGAGATTATTCATTAATATGATGGGTCTATGTAAATAGGGATGCATAAATGATAGGCATTAATTATTCGTGCATGTATGTCTGATGTGTTCAGACTGATGGTTTCAGCAACTAAGAATGTGATTGCTGATATGAACGGCAACAATTGTGAAATATTGAATATGAAGATTCAATATGTGCTGGAAAAGCAAGAAGCACTAGAAGCTCTTGACCAAATTATGGAAGATCTTGAGGGTGCCGTGCGCCACATTGAGCTAGTAGAGGACCGCCTAACGGCATTTGAGCCGAAAATAAATATTGGCAATGTTGGTTCTAGCTTAGAAAGGGCTTTGAGCTCTAAGCGCAAGCGTATTGATTCGTTCAATATATGGGCATGCAAAGGATCAAGTCCTTATTGCAAGAAATCAAGGGTTAACCAACACAAGAGAGGAAAACGTCCTCAAGTAAAGAAAATGTCAAGGGTGAGGTGTAACAATTGTGACAAGAGAGGTCACTATGCTTGCGATTGTCGTGAGCCAAAGCAAGGAATACACCTCTTGTACATTTGAGAACTTTGCTTATGTGTTAAGTTCTGCATTATAGGCTGAATCCAATCCTTTGTGGAATGTAGATTCAGGAGCGACAGACCATGTAGCAAAGGATAGAGGATCCTTCATGGAATTCCGACGATACCAATTGGAACTAAGTGGATCTATATTGGAAATAACTCGAGCTGAAGTTAAAGGGATTGGCACCTGCCAATTGAACATGCATGGTGGACGCATCTTGATGTTCTATATGCTCTAGAGATTCGTCGAAATTTAATTGTCTGTTTTTTATGTTGGTTAAGCTTGGTTTTAGTGTGAACTTCCGTAATAACGATGTAGATTTGTATTTGGATACAAACTACTATGATTTTTGGTCACTTTCTGGATGGTTTTATTGTACTAAATGTTGACTGTGGTGATGTCAATATGTTATTCCCTTGTTTCACGTCTTCTACTTTATATGATAATGATGTGAATATGGTGGCATGCTAGACTTGGTCATATGGGCCAACAACATATGAAAAGACTAGCCAAAGAGGGCTTGTTGGGCAATATTGAAAAGTCGATTTGCTTATATGTAAGCATTGCCTAGAAGGGAAAACGACAAGGAAACCATTTGGAAAAGGTAAAAGAGCTGAATTTCCTCTGCATTTAATCTATTTTGATGTCTGTGGTTCAATGAATATGAGAGGAAGGCAATGGGCTGTTTGTTTCATCACTTTTATAGATGATTCTACTTGATTTGGATATGTCTATTTGATTTCTCATAAATCTGAAGCATAAGTTGTTTCAAAAAGTTTATGAACCTGGTAAAGAATCAATTAGACAAGAAAATAAAAGTATTGAGATCCGATCGAGGTCAAGAATATTTATCTGATGAGTTCAGAAAATTATGTGATGGAAAAGGAATAGAAAGACAGTTGTCTATTCCATATACTCCTCAACAAAATGGTGTTGCGGAGAGAAGAAACAGAACCCTACTTGGAAAAGGTTAGGTCCATGATGGCGCATGCTAACTTACTCATCACTTTTTTTTTTGGAGTGATGCGTTGCTAACCGTTGCCTTCATACTTAACCGGTGCCTTCCAAATTAGTTATTTCCACTCCATATAAGTTATGGATAAGTAGAAACCGGACTTAAGTTTACTTAAGCCATGGGGTTATGCTACCTATACTCATATGTCCTCTCACAAGTTTGGGAAATTGAGTCCCGATAAAAGTAGAGTATTTTAATGAGATACTCCGAACACTCGAAAGGGTATGTGTTCATAGGTGAGCAGGAAAGTGGGAGAATAAATGAATTTTGAATCACGGGATGTCACATTCTTAGTGGATGAATTTCCTTAGAGGGGCGAAATAGGGGAAGATTACTTCCTATTTGAAACCTTGGATCAAGATAATGATATTAGTGGAGTTCATCCAAGTGGGAGTAATATGAGATGTGATGAATTGAATTCAACTTATTCTCAATTGCAACCACCTGATGTGACGACATCATCATTACCTAATCCAAGTGGGAGCATAATTGGGAATGATGTGCTAAGTGTACAATCTCCCATACGGTGAACAAGTCACCAAAGTATTCCCCATCGATGTTTTGACATTGAAAGGGAAACTTTTATGGTTGCTCCGCAAGATGAGGATGAGCCGAGAAATATTAATGAGGCTCTTAATTGCCCTAGTAAGGAAAAATGGATTAATGCAATGGAAGAGGAAATTGAGTCAATGAAGTCAAACCAAGTCTCGGAACTGGTTGATCTTCCAAAAGGATGCAAAGCCATTGGGAACAAGTGGGTTCTCAAAATAAAGCGAAAGGCTGATGGCTCGATAGAAAGGCATAAGGCTCACCTTGTGGCGAATGGGTATAATCAACAGGAAGATATTGATTATGAAGATACATTTTCTCCTGTATTGAGATTTACCTCGATTCGCATAATTCGGCAATAGTGGCTAGTCTGGATCTTGAGTTACATCAAATGGATGTAAAGACTGCTTTCCTCAATGGAGAATTAGAGGAATAAATAAATATGGAACAACCCGTCGCCATAGTGAAAGGCCAAGAAGAAAAGGTATGTCGACTTTGGGGGTCGATATATGGCCTTAAGCGTCGTCAAGACAATGATATATACGTTTTCATAATGCCATAATAGCATATGATCTTACAATGATAGATGAGGATCATTGTATATATATCAAAAGATCCAAGGATCAATTTGTGATCATATCATTATATGTTGATGATATACTAATTGCCGGAAGCAATATGGAGTTGGTTATCTTGTCAAAGAGACAGTTGTCTTCCAACTTTGAGATGAATGATATGGGATTGTAAACCCATAAACACTCCTATTGCAAAAGGTGAAGGATTGAGCCATAGACTGTGTCCAAGGACTCCACAAGCAAAGGAACAAACAAAATATGTTCCTTATGCTAGTGCTGTTGGGAGCTTGGTGTATGCTATGATGTGTACAACACCCGACATATGCTTTGCAGTTGGAATGATGAATAGTTACCAATCCAATCAAGGTCAAGCACATTGGAAAGCCGTTAAAAGAATACTAAGGTATCTAAAGGGGACTGCTGATTATACGCTGAGTTATTATGGAAAGGATTTGCGACTTTAAGGCTATTCTGATATTGATTGGGGAGGAGATTTAAATAAAAGGAAATCTACCTCTGGATTTGTTCTCTTACCGAATAATGGCACCATATGTTGGAGCAGTAAGAAACAAAAGTGTATAGCCTTGTCCACGATGGAAACTGAGTTCGTGGCATTATCAGCAGCAGTATAAGAAGATGTTTGGCTTAAGAGATTATTGGATCATTTAGGTGTTATTGGAAGTGCTGCAGATTTGTTATTAGTTAACTATGATAATCAAGCAGCAAAAGTGTACATTAAAGATCCAAATATCATGGCAAGACCAAACATATAGATACCAAGTATAATTTTGTCAAGGATATGGTTGCACGAAAGGATGTGAACTTAGAGTACATACTACGCATAGAATGGTTGCAGATCCTATAACAAAGCCAATACCTAGAGATGTGCTTTGTGGCCATGTGAAATCTCTAGGACTGCGTAGAGACCGATGTACTAAATATTGTAATTTCCCTAAGTGTTCACAATTTGATGAATTTGTGTTTTCATCATTAATGCCTATGAATATTTGTTTGATCTTTATGCATCTTAATGCTTAGTGCATTACTTTAAGTTGAGAAGTATGTCGGACAGATATAAGATTAGCCCACTTACACGGGTAATCGCCTCTATTTACTGTGTGATAAATAGAGATGAGACTGTTTTTAAGCTTATTATCTAGGTGATAATCGAGAGCTCAAGCTTAAAACACGTATGTCGCCTTAACTGAGTGTTAAGATGATGACATAATACTTACTATGTCCGAAAGTAAAAATACCCCACATGTTTTACTTTATCCGTCTAAGATGCCGATGTGAGTTCGATGAATTTTGTAAATGAGTAGATACGTGAACTCAAGTTAGACATTGGGTATGTTTGAACTATCATCTGTACGGTATTGAAAGGTGTAGACATACGCTCAATGGGAAAGGAGTTAATACCGTAATACGTATTTCATACTACGTATGCATGAGACGACCAATAAGAGTGGCAAAAGTTTGATCTCAACTTTTTTATGTCGTGTGAGACTCTTGAGGAAAAGAGTTCCTCAATTTTTTAGTCCCCTCATGACTCTTACTTATTCTCAAGATTTCTATTTAGTGTTTGCTATCTTAGGATGTTGCCAATGGTCATGAGTTTGATGCGATCTAATGGGGCATTTCTAGAAAAGCAAGCTGAACTAAAATTGAGAGTTTGAAGGGAAGAGGAAGATTGATTTTGGTGAATCACATTGTAGTTTTGTATTCACCGGTTAACCAATTATGACTGTTTTTGTGATAATCATAATTGTGAATACAATATATCATTGTTTGAAAGAGATCAAGAGAGATATAAATGTGATCGATCGATCTAGGGCTGCATACTAAATCTACTCGGGATGTGATGCCCATTATGAGCTGCTATATATTCCTAACAGATGTATGGTAACGAGCTCTCAAAGTATGCTTTGGTCCGCACGGATTATTCACCCTGTATGAATGTTGAAGAGAGGAAAAGAGGATTTTGTTTGGCCCACCATGTGTTAAGTGAGAGTCTATGCTGGATTTTTCTCGATGGGGCTGAGTAGATGGCGTCCGCCCATGTTGGTTTTGCACCACCATGTGCGAGTGGGAGATGATGGATTTATGAGATGGGCTTAGGGCCCATCCGCTCAAGTTGGGCCCAAAAGGCCCGGCCCACGGGAATAGGGCCCGTGGATGGGGAAAGGTATAAAAGGGAGGAGAGAGAGAGAGAGAGAAGACACCTCTTGGCATAACGAACATAACGTACGTTTCTTTCCCTCTTTTTCTCCCAAACGCTCAAGGCGACGCCGTATCCCCTTCGTGGCGAATTGACATCATTGGGGCCAGAATTTCTTCCTCTTCTTCAGCGTTGGTGTTTAATCCGTGGCTAACAAGGTACGCTCGAATCCATGGTGTGCTTTACGATCGGTGATGCGTGTTTTCCCGGGCTTCGTCTTCCGCATTGATTTAGGGATTCGATTCGGTGTCGAATCCGATTTTCAGGGATCAGTCATTCCCAACAAAAATTAATGAAGTTGTTAGCGTTGAGCTGTATATTCTGGCAAAGGAATCAATGGACAGAAACAAAAGCACAAGGAATCGAGTGAAAAGGAACTCGCAAAGATCAAGTGGTTCTAGCTAAAGATGAAGTGTGACATCTCAATTTTTGAGTCTGATTTTGATGAGATGAAATGATTTTTTTATTGACGTGTCTATAGCCTTTTTCTTTGAGTTGGCCACCCACGAGTTAACTAGCCTATCGGGTGAAGCTGTTAAGAAATCTAAACGCAATAGATATGAGAATTTGATCGTGAATCGACTCAGCCAACCGTGCTAATCTGCAAGGGTCATTACGGCACCGACAAAAATGATCAAAGACCGGAGATAGGTCGATTCAATAGAGGTGTGTGATTAGTGCATGGGTGATTCCACCTAATTGAAAAATTTATGTCGATCGCCACTAGACTGATTTTTCTGTCATTTTCGTACCATGTGTCCGTATTTGAAATCTCAAGATTTTCACGACAACCGAGAGTTGCTAATGAGTTGAAGATGTATGTTGTGGCTCGAAAATAATCGACCACGGATCAATTGCATTAAAATTTCATAAAAGCTACATGATAGATTGGGATGCGCTGAAAACACGTCAGATTAAAATTAACCTTGAAATTGAACTCAATTTCAGAAATGGAAAGTTCTGTCTTGTTACAATTCATTTTAGGAACGTTGACTCACTTTCTGGAAATTTTTCGGAGATTCCAAGATTTTTATGGTAAATCGATTCGGAAAACGAATAGAAATTCGCTTTAGCTCATTTGAACGGAATTTTGACTTCCAAGTCGAGCTATGTGCTGATGGGAACTTATAAAAATTTTGTGGACTTTTTCTTCAATGAAATTGAACTTCAAATTGGAGGAATCGGAGAAGAAATTGAAGCCGAAGTTGAGTGCCAAAAATGTGAAATTCGGATTTAAGCTTGGGGGCTGCATTTTTTACATTTAAATTGGATTATTTATGGAATTTTAGGCTAGAAAGAATTAAGGGACAAGAAGTTATTTATGCAAGATCAAGGGGGACCAAGTATTCAATGAATTGGATTAGGTTTGTAGACTTTACATTTTTTTCTCCCAAGCTGTCGGGCACCCCATCGCCTGCCGACCTCCATCTTCTCACGCGGACGACTGCTGCCTCAGCGGAAGACCAATCTTACTTTTGCTTTCCATTTCGCTTTTTTCTTCGCTCGATCACTTTTGCCTCTCTTTCATTTTCTCTGCATCTCAATCTTCGGTCTCTTCTGCCATCCACCGAAGCTTTCATTTTCCCTGCATCCACTCGCCACCGATTCTCCTCTGCAGGCCACGTCTCCACGCCTAGTCAACTAAAGAAATTTCCCCAACAAAGTTGACCCCATTTATTCCACGCCTTCAATCCCACGCGTCCAGCAAGCCCGAGTCAAATTTCTCCCCAGCCGATCGCACCTATCGACCGCCGGCCTGCTTCCGTTTCCTGGTTCGGCCCAGCAGGCCTTTTGTGCGCCTCTCCATCGTCCGAAGCAGCACGTCCAGCAAGCCCAAGTGTTGACCGCCCACTCCCCTCGTTTCAGCAGTCTTCACGAGTCCCACGCGGTCTCGACAAAGAAAAAAAAGTAAAAGCAACTACATCTCCTTCGGACCCACATCCAGCAGCAATCGAACTCCCCAACTTGTTGACCGAGGCAGTCCCTGTTCGTGTCTTCGAGCAGCCGTCTTCAGCCGCAGAAACTCCAGCTCCTTCGGTCTTGAACCGTGGGCTGCCTTGGCCGATTTCAACCGGCTCAAGCTCCCGTCGACCTCGCTGTGAGCTCAAATCTTGGCCATCGTTGCGCCGCCTTCGCCGTGAGCCGATTTTTGTGCTAATCAATGAGTTGCGTTCTAATCCTTAATTAGTGGCTAATGACACTTAGAGGTGTTTAGTTAGCTAATTGGTGGATTAATTAGGTTAATTAGGCTTAGGATGGCTTAGTTAGATTAAGTACATAGTTAGTATTTAGTTAGTTTAATTAGTTTAAGTTAGGTGGATTAGTTAGTCTATTTAATTAGTGTACTTAGATTAAGTTAAATAGAATGGTTAGATTTAATTGTTAGTAGATTATTTAGCTTAGTTAGTTTAGGTTAATTTAATTAAATGCTTTCAATTTATTTATTTTCCGGTAATTTATTTAATTATTAATTATTTTCCGAAAATTAGACCGGGATAGCCGGTGATCAGAATTGTGTGCCGATTGCAATGGTGTGTTCAATTTCTGTAATTGAGTGTTAATTTATGCAAATTGAGTGCTGATTGGAAATTTGAGTATTTAATTCCAAAATTTGTGAAATTTGATATTTATTCAGAAAATCCCGTGTGTTGGATTTTAACACTGAAAATGATTTTATATACTATATAAAACAATGGGATTTTAAATTGGAGATTATGAATTTTCTGGGTTCAATCTGACCTTGTACCCACACACGACTATTATACAATGTATTTTTAATATGAAGAAAATAGGCCAGGATTACTATTTTAATTGAGGCATTTGAATGTAATGCACGGTGTCCTGAGTCAAAATTGATTGGTTGTGTGTTAGTTAAGAGAACTTGTCTTGAGCCATTATGCAGGACATTACTAAATCCCTTTTCGAGTTACTCATGCATTAGGGTATTGGGTCGCAGTAGATTCTGGACCTATGCTCCTTTGGGAATGTTGTCCATGAGGGACGAAGTCGTGCTCAGTGGGGATGAGGCGATGCCTAGCTACGCCAATAGACAGCCGAACATGAGAGTCGGTTGTGCCTTGAGTGGCTTAATTAACAATTAAAATGCATGATTATTTGAGTTTGATGCCCCTGATTATGAGACAAAACTGTGTGGCATGGAATGAGACATGTCATAACAGTTTGGCCTTATAATCAGGACCCTTGTGATTAATTGAGTTGATGAGGTGTTCCAATTGTTATGTGCATTGATTATATGCATTGTGATATGAATTGTGCTGACGCGCAGGAAGGAAACTGAGGCGAGGTAAGTCCTCTGTGCTAATTGTGTGATTGTGTGGTTATGACACTTCTTGGTGTATTTCCCTTATAATTGGGGCTTAGAGCATGAACTTGCTGAGATTCATATCTCACCCCGTCGTGGGCTTAAATTTTCAAGACCGTAGAGTGGAGAGTCTGGAGTCGAGCTGAGGCGACTTGAAGAGTAGGTAAGATATGACAGCCTCTTTTTGAGAACTAGTCTTTTAGTTATAGACTGTGTACATGATTTAATGTATATATAAAATCATGTTTGTTTTATGAATGTGTTGTCTAGCTTTTCTATCCCGAGATGATTATTGTCAGGGGATTTAATATTCGCTTCCACATGTGCAATAAAATAAAAGGGTCAATGATTCGTCCTGGGAAGTTGCAAAATTTTTATCGATCAGAGAGGGATGGACACGCGCTTGAGGATCGAGGCGTGACATGAAGTAATCCACGCTTTTGTTTAGCATACACTCATAAATTAACCTTCTTTCTTCTCCCTCGATGCAGCAACCAACAAGTCCAACAACATTACTGTGCTGAAATTGGGCGACTAGAAAGACTTCATTCATAAACTCATCGGGACCTTGTCCCGAGTATTTTGACAGCCTTTTTACTGCTATCACTTGTCCTCTGGGAAGAGTTCGCTCATTTTTCGAAACCTGGAACTTGTAGGTTTCCATCAGTTTGATTCTCAAGTTCTAGGTTCTATCATGGAATCATGCGTAGCCCTAGTCGCATGCTTAAAGACAAGATAAATGTACATGATTTGTGTGATTAAGAAAACCCCTGACGAATACCATTGGATAACGAACTGACAACACCCCATAGGAGTCTAGATGCCTGGGGATAACGAATCTTGGAAGCTTAAGAACAGTGAACCCTAGATGCCTCAGGGAGAGATGCTTGGGGACAACGAACTGATGATGCCCCGATAATGCCTATTGGGTTCGGACAACGAACCCTAGATGTCTCGAGGAGAGATGCCTAGGGACAGTGAACCCTAGAAGCTGCGAGGGTCGGACAGCGAACTGGCGTACATCGCAGCAAATCGGATAGTGAACTGGCCTCTAGATAGGGATTCCTTGCACGGACTGGACAATGAACTGACTTCTGTGCGTCTTGGAATGAAAACATTGATTGGAAAAGTGAGAACTAAAACGTGTGAATCGTACGCATGTGTGGTCGAGTTGTTTGTCAAGTCATTAGGTCCATATGTCGTGAGTCTAGAATACTTGAGGTAGCTGTCATGTTGTTATAGTCTACTCGATCTTAGTTGGTCTCATATAGTACTGTTTATACCATAGTTGTTGAGTGAGTCGCATGTCTTAGACAGATTATTCATATGTGTGATGGGTGGATCGTATAGTATAGAGTTATGGATATTTCATTTGCTAGGCATTAGCCCATCCTTGTTGATATTTAAATTTTTCATATCTTTAGATATGGTTGCCTATCCTACTAGCCCCATATCCCTTTACCGAGCCCCTGTAGAGTTTGAGGGACAGTTGTATGAGTTTACCAACCCGCGCTTCCTTCCATGATATTCGTGAGGTATACGTCAATGTTATGGATAGATATAGGCTCGCCTGCAGGTCGCTTTGCATATCACTTCATTGCAATATACGCGAAGATTGGAGGACTTCTAATAGGTCCTTTGCCGTATCCAGGGGACAGTAGCAGCGACGAGGATGGCAGAGGTAGGGAGTAGTTCAGGGAGCTGGAGGATAGGATCATTTTTGGGCACGGTCTTGGCACTATTTTGGGATAGGACCTTTGCAGATAGGTGATTGATGATGTGGATAGTTGTGGGGGTGCAGTTATGGTGGCAGTGATGATAGTTGATGGGAGTAGTATATCCTTTTGACTTCCCAGTTGTAGCCCGATGAAAATCACCCATGTACAAATTTAAAAGATAAGAAATGAAAGTTATGATAGTTTGTTCTTCTTTGGCGACCATCCATTATTGTATTTTCTATTTGATTTTACACTTTTGGCTTCCGCTTGTGTTATAAGTAAAAAGATTAATAACCCACGTTAGAATGTGGCGGACTGGGATGTCACACTCAATGCCGACGAGGTCGACCTTCTTCAGCCTCAAATGAGTTCCTGACGACCGGCAGAGGAAGAAAGAGATAAAAACAAAAAGAAAAAGAAATATTATAAAATTGTAAAAATTATCTATGTTAATGCCAATCATTCCTTGTAGGATGGTTGCTGCTGACTAGATCTACGTCAATGTTTTTCGGCAATGCCAAAGGAAGCTGGAAGATTATTCTTCTCTCTTCTCAAAGAGTCTAGGAGAAACCTAAAGCAAAATTCGTTATTCAACTTCACCACATCGAATGCTTCTTCTGTCCTTTGCCCTCGAGAAAGCTGGTCTTCATTTTGCAGGGACATCCATCATGGCATTCCTATCGACCTTCCGGCAATGTGACCGTGACAACATTGCATGTGTTGGATTCTTCCTTAACGAAATATGCACACGAGGTATCTGAATTTCTCTCGATGAAGAAACTGGGCTCTTTTGGTAGTGGCAAGGTTGCTCCTTCATTTGCCAACATGAACACAACACTAGACATTGTCGGCCTATCTTCAGGAAACTTTTGGACACATAACAAGCCCACCTGAATGCATCTCTCTGCTTGAGATACAACGAAAGAGGCACGTTCAAATTCATCAATAAGTTCCATAGCCCTCCCTTCCTCCATAGAAGCCATGCCTAAAAAAATTAAGCTACTCATGATCAACCACTATCCGTGCATTGAAAAAGAAAACACGTCTAGGGGAACATAGAAAGAGTGAGATGAGGTTTTAAGAGAAACGAAATATCTGATCCTGTTTAGCCAAAAAGGAAATGGCAGGTCTTGACAATTCTTTACCACTTACGTGCCCAAGAAGGTGTGATGATGATCAGGATGCTGGAATCCTCTATTCCTTTTGCTACTTACTATCTCTAACAAAAGCACGCCAAAGCTAAAAACATCGGACTTCACAGAGAATTTTCCATCAAGGACATATTCTGGGGACATGTAACCGCTGCATCAAGCAAATTAGGCTTTAGTCTCTCCAAATACTGATGGATAGTGCACTGTTCAAATGAATTAAGATGAGAGACTTACTATGTACCAACTATTCTTCTTGTCTCTGCCTCTGTATCATCTCCTCGAAAGATCCTTGCCAGGCCAAAATCTGAAATCTTTGGATTCATGTCAGCATCTAACAAAATGTTACTTGTTTTCAGGTCTCTGTGGATCACTTTTAGTTTTGAATCCCGGTGAGATAGAGAAGTCCTCGGGCGATTCCTAAAACAATGTCAAATCGCCTTTTCCATGCCAAAGAAGAGCTTCTATCATGCTCTGCATACATTCAACCCCATCAAAAACTAATTAAGTTGTTAGTATTTAGCTGCCCCATCAAAAATTAATTAAGTTTTTAGCATTTAGCTATATTTTATGGCGAAGGTATCAATGGACATAAACAAAAGCATAAAAATTCGAGTGAAATGCAACTGAGAAAGATAAAGTGGTTCTGACCAAAAATGAAATAATTCAAGCTTTTGTTTGGCATATACTCATAAATTAACATTCTTTCTTCTCCCTCAATGCAGCAGCCAACAAGTCCAACAAGATTCCGATGCTGAAGTTTCGCAATCAAAAGGGCTTCATTCATAAACTCATCAGGACCTTGTCCGGAATATTTTGACAGCCTTTTTACTGCTACTTCTTGACCTGTGGAAAGAATTCCCTGCATGAATTTTACTTAGTGTGACCTCCGTAGTTATTTGAACTGGCAAATTTATAACTCGTTACCTTGTAAACCGAACCGAAGCCACCTGCTCCTAGCTTGTTTGTTTGAGAGAAATGGTTGGTAGCAGCAGCAACGGTAGCGAAATCATATAATGGCAAGTCAATGTCATCCATTCCACTTGGCAAGCCTACAAGGGATGTAAATTAGTTTCTCAAGCCATACCATAAACTCCACAAGAAAAAAAAAAATCCGAATTTGACCAAATGAAGTAAGGAAAAGGTATTTAGCTTACCTCGGCTTTTCATTCTTCTTTTCCAGATTATGCTCAATGCTGTGCCTACAATAAGCAATCCTGAAATGGCTGAAGCCACAGTGATAGTCACCAGTTTCTTGGATAGACTGCGGATTGAACCTGGCATACAGGAAGAAGTAACTAATTTCAGAAAGAGTTCATCTGTAAGCTGACGAATCAATCTCCACTAGAGAAACTTTTAGATTAGAAATAAATTGCAAGGGACAGAACGATAGCTCAGTCTGACATTGACGAAGGACAAATCGATGTAATGAAAGATTAAGACAAAAAAAAAGATGGCTAAACCAACTAGTCAATGCAGAATATTTACCTAATTCTGAAGCAGGTAGCCGTACGAAGAGATATTGGCCATAACCAACAATGTCAATTTCCTTAATATCAATGAGATCGCCAAACCACATCAAGCAGCCAGCTCCTCGAACATCTGAATTAGCATAAGCTATGCAAGAACAATTCTTTAGACACTCAACCTTGCATTCTTTAAGGCTCATATTCTTGAATAGTTGGAAATCTATAAGGTCAGGTAATTTCACATGCGAAAGTTTCATAAAACCCTCTCCACGAGAACAATTCAATGGAACTTTTCTTATGCACCCTCCTGTCGAATTGAGCATGTCCCACTCTTCTTGTGACTTGGGCATAAAACCCTGCAAGCAGAGACATCTTAGGCTTCGGTTAACTCGGCACACGCCATTGGTGCCACAATGTCCATAGTTGTCACAAGGGTTGTCAGGGACCGAGAACGTTAGATCCCACTTCGTGCTTCCACTCTTCAGAGAAGAGTCTGTACAATTCCATCGGGGCTTAATGTGAATTTGAAAGTGATATCGTCCTTATAAATTTCAATCGCAAAATAGGCAGCCGTTTCATTGTGAACAAAGATGGTTTTGCAATAAGACTCGACACCTTGGACATACCTCCGAGTCCAACTCCATTCCATGGTCCAGACCGATAAACTTTGACGGAACCATTGCTGACTATTTCAAGTTGAGGTAAACCTTCGATTTTGTATTTAAGTGTATAGTCTCCAGGGGAAGGATCATCCGTGCTTCTCCAAGAAGTCAGATGACGTTCCAAGCCAGTTCTAAAGTTCCATCCCAATGTCATACCGACCAAAAACGTGTCTGATGGGTAATCAAAGCTCTGCCATGAGTAGTCAGCGGAATCTAAACTGTTGCGTTCTTTAAGAACAAGGTTACCAGAATCAAGGAGCTGTGCAACTGGGTTTCTGAGAGCCTTGGTTGAATTCGTCGACCAAATGATGCTATTTGCTCGGTTCAGAATAACAAGTTCACCTTCATTGCTTATTTTCAGAGTACCATTTGAATCGGTGAGTGGATTGTTCCTGTTAGCAACCCAAACCACCGTTTCGGGACTGACCACGAACCATATCCCCAGGTAACTATTCTTTGAGCTTCCGGCAGAGAAGAAACCGAGCTCGAACTTTCGGCCCGGGGAAACCAATGTCTCTCCCTCTCTAATAGATTGAACTGAACTCAGGGTGTCGGCTGTATTGGATAGGGGCAGCAATGATAGAACAATGATGGAAGTGCAGAAAAAGCTGAAGATAGGAGGATCTGCCATTGCAAACCCTTCTGTTTGATCTACGAGATGAAGTAAATAACTAGATAAAAGATTCGAGCTTTCCTCAAAGTAGCATAACAGGAAGAGATATACACACCTTTGTCTGGTGAAGTGCAAGTCCTAGGAGTTCCAAATTGGATTGAGGTGGGTCAAACAAGAAGACCGGTTACGCAAATGTTCGGAAATTGGTCTCCAACCTTCCCGTAGCCTTCACGTACCAAATCCAAATGACTGGATTTTTATATTATATAAATTCTATAAATATTAACTGCCTTATTATTTGGATTCAATGCGCATCCCAAAAGCATATAATTTTAATTTTTTTCATATTTTTTATTATCATCTCATGTGCAATAATTGTTTTAGGAAACACATCCAAATTTATAGTCCATTCATTTCACGGAAAATATCACGTTTTAGAAAATATTTTTTAGGAAGTCGTTTTCCAAGAAAATGACTATATTTTCTAGTGTTCGACTAAAACTTAAAATTTGAGTGGAAAATGTTTTTTTTTATCTTTTGGTAGCTAATTTGATTTTTTGGGAAAATTTACCCAAAAAAAATTGAATTTTAATATTTTTAATTGACCAAAAAAATTAATTTTAATTTTTATATATTTTTTACAATTGAATTTTTAATTATTTTTTTTTAAAATCGAATTTTTATATTTATTTTTCTTTTTTTTTCCTCCCTTCCTTATTCCTCCTTCCTCTGCTGCCGTGTGCCTCGATGTGGCTAGCGACCCAACATTCGATCAAGATGCAATCACCGGATCAAGCGAGCTCGAGGCTTGGCCAATCCAAGCGAGCCGCGAGCTCGTCGGCCAAAAGATTTGGCTTGCACGGATGGGGTGAGCCATGAGCTCGCTGGCCCGATCCAAGTGAGCCCAAGGCTCCACCGAGGCTAGTGAGCTCATGGCTTGCTAGATTTGGCAAGCTCGAGCCTCACCTTCACGGAGTTTGGCCTTGGGTGAGGCTGGAGTTGGCCTGTGGCTGGTTGCTGGTTGCTGCCATGGCCCACGATTGGCCAAGGAAGAAGAAAAAGAAAAGGGAAGAAAAAAGAAAAAAAATTAAAAGCTCAATTTAAAAAAAAAGAAAAAAAGAAAAAAAGAACATAAAAATAAAGAAGAAGAGGGACAATAAGGAAAATATAAAATAATTTGAATTAAAAAAAGGAGGAGGAGAGAGTGAGGGCTTATAGGGGTGTGAGATGAGGGAGATCAAGTGAGAAAAATGTTTTTCATTTTTCAAAAGTAAAAAACATTTTCCTCTAGTTTAGAAGACATTTTCCTTTCAGGAAAAATGTTTTCCCAAAGTAATTGATTTTCTGTGAAACGAACGCTAGAAAATTTAGAAAATATTTTCCCGAAAGTTATTTTTTGTGAAATGAACACAATCTTAATGTATGTAGTGATTATTTTAACAAACTGAAAATGCCTAGACACATACCTACTTTTTTTTCCTAGATAAGGAAATATTATCTCAACTCACTTGTCAATATTATTATATCTTTAACATAGAATTGCGAAGAAAATAGTAATATTTGGATTGGTGCTTTAATCCATTAGAAAGGGGAAAAAGGAGAAAAGGTGAGACATGAAGAACAAACTCAAAAAGTAAAACAGAAGACAAGAAAAAAACTTTTAATTTTTTTTTTGGACAGAAGTGTTTACACCGCCCAGGAGAAAAAGAAAGATGGACCCAAGAAGTCAAAATCAAGTCACTCTTGTTTTTTACTACCCGTCTCTTACGCCAAATTTTTGTCCAATTCAAATTTAATTGGCTTTAGTCTTCCGAAAAATACGGAGTTGCGGAATAAAAAGAGAAGAAATTGGGAAAAAAGGGATAGAAAGTGAATACTATGGGTTATACTTTTCGAATTAAGAAATAGAAAGTGAATGCTATCGAAAGTTGAAATTTTGAGTGGGTGCCTCACCCTCCAGTATGGTTCGTTATGTAGTTTACCCAAGAACTACGAAAGGATGCTAAGTCTGAGCAACAATGTTGACATAATTGTACCAGGCGTCAAATTCTTATTGGAATATTGGACAATGAACATTTTGTCTGAGTAAACACTAACTACACTTTTTTTCAATTCTCCATCATCAACACCACCAGTAAAAGAGTTGTATCTACGAAATAAAGTGAAATTTTATCGGAGTAAAAGTCTCAAAAAGTCAATCTAATTAAGGCGATGATCGAGTTAGAATTATCACACACATCTTATCGATTTATTTATTGTGTTGCAACAATCGATTATTAAATTCATGCTGCATGTATCGATAGTGATTTCTACACGAGGAAAATGATTTTTTTTACCTCTCATTTGGCTGCTAAAGTATCACCTAATAATCGATAGTCACGCCATTAAGTAAAGCCGATTTTCTTCAAGTCAAGAAATAAAATAAAATAAAATAGAAAAAGAAGGCGGATCTTCATCGTACATGATGGGATCTCAAATCTATCTAAGTCATCGGATTAGGTTGTTTCCGTGTGATTTGGGCAAGAAGATACCGTTGTACTTTCTTTAAATTTCTTAATCAACTGACTTAGCCAAGGATGCAAACTGCATGTCCCACCCCCCAACTTCGCGTTCACGACGTGCAAACTTTTTCCATGTCACTGTCGATTGCCCTCTTACTACACTAGACATTGCTACCTTAATTTCTGCTAACGTACAAGCTAGTAAGAATAAAGGAACATAGCTTCAAAAAAGTATACAAGAAAGAAAGAGAGTGTGCTTTTCACGGCATCTTTACAAAGATGTCAATCTTTTCATAGAATGAAAATCGTCCAACCAATAATCGTAAACACATCGGATACCTGTTCAAGAAGGTAAGGTTGCGACTTGCGAAATTTGCCTGGACAACTGGCAGATCAAATGGTGGCAGTCAGGTCGCGCTCAAGGACTCGGACTTGTAGTAGACGTACGACTCAATGTCACCGTAGGAAAAAAAAAAGTCACTGTAGGATGTCTTCATCTTCTCGTTAGGGTTTGCAACCTGAAACCGGACCACCCAGTTACCGGACAAGTTGGTGAGCGTTGCCAAGTTAGACTCGGAACACGGGGAGTGGGAACTGGAGGACGAGCCATATGGTGAAGCACGGTGTCGATGATGATGAAGAGGGCGATCATCGCCACCAGGAAGCAGCGGAGGAAGGTGGTGTGCTTCTCCCGAGGGCTGTAGTACTGGTAAGCAATGTATTGAGGAAGTAAGGGTAGGCAGTGTTGTACCCTGCAATAGAGGATAGCTTGTGACGCCCAAAACGTCATGCATGATATGTGTTTTTTATAATAATATTCTCTTTTTAGCATGCGGAAGTGTAATCAAATATTTTCAAAAATTCCTTTTACAAATTTTCAAAAATTCCTTTTACAAATTTTCAAAAATTCCTTTTACAAAGAAAGTCGTACAAGTATAATTAACGTACTTATACTTCTTTTATTTATACCACACTTTAGGTTCACAACTTAACTATATTACGAGCAAAATATAAATGTATTGATAGGGGTTGGGGGGACCTATCTCCATATTATACTTCAAAAATCTGCCCAAACAAATGTTCAAACCGATGTCATGGATCGGTAACATTTCCCTCTGCCGTGTCACCACCATCATCAAGGTCGAAGTGCCTCAACAAACTCACTATCCAGGTCCTGGTACCAAACGACGAATATATATGGAATCCACTCCATGAAACCTCTTATATCAACCTATACAGTAGAACTACTATTCAAGACTCAAGTTCAAATACACTTTCATAAAGCCCTTCGTAGTGCATAAGAACTCTATAGTGCAAAGATTGAGGGGTGTCCATCCTACACGTTTGAAAAATAAAGGAATGAGCTAAGGCCTAGTAAATGAAATCTCTAGATTTAAGTTAGAAAAATCCCCTTACCACTTCTCTTGGTACAAGTAAAGAGAATGCATAAGAATTCAGTAAATGTGATAAAAACATGAGTAGATTTAATCTTTTCCCAATTTCATATACCACAGTAATTGTCATTCAACAATATTTCCATCCAGACTCATGTGACACGGCCTAAGGACGAGCATGATCCAAGACAGTCCAAAATGATAGGCCCGTGTCCCACACAAGGGCCAGCCCACGAGCTGCCCATGAATGACCCATGATCAATGCATGAGTTGACCCATGAGTAATACGAGCCAGCCCATGCACAATACAGGACAAGTTCATTGGTCATTAAGTTCCATGTGTCAGGCATTATGTCAAGCGACCCTTTGGGTTCCCTATGAGTTGATCCCGCTGAACCATGGAAGATGTCCCTTGGGCTTTAGGGCCTCCCCACGCCTTAGGGCCTCTAGAGCTACATGTAGCCTTGTAATGATTGTACATATTTAAACACGACCGTTGGATTGGGAGGGAATCAATGGTTGAGATCAAACCCGTTCATGTATAAATAAGGGGACCCTCCCCCTTTAGATGTACTCTCTTGTTTACGAGCAATACAATTGTGCTTCACTCCATACTTTGTTCTTATGAGCTGAGAGCGTGCAAGGCTGACTTGGGATCGTAATCCTAAGGCCGTAAATGTGTGTGATCGTTCGGAATCGACCGACCTGTGACAAGTGGTATCAGAGCGTTCATTCCAAGTGTAATGATCGATCCTCATGTTGATGTCCCGGTCATTCAAGGCATTAACCGAAAGGAATGTGGACGATTGGCTGAGAAGACCACTTGGTCGAAGAAAAATCGTGCTGTCTCGAGCTTGAGGGATCCAAAGGGTAATTTGGAGAATTGAATGAGGGTCTTAGAGGACATTGGCATGGATGTCCAAGCGATGGTGGATGACCTAAACCAAACCGTCGAAGGAGCGGAAGCTGGTAGGGAGGAGTTATTGACTGAAGTGTAAGAAGTCAAGGCCGGCATGGGAGAGCTCCATGTTGAGGTGTTGGGGTCCCTCACGCATGAGCTACAGCAGCGGGATGAGACCTAGGAGGCCGCGATGGCAGCCATGCATGCAAAAATAGTCAAGCTGAAAGGCAAACTCGCCGAGGTTGAGGCTACACGCGTGAACGAGGAGGTCACCGTGCATGCAAATCCATGAACCAAAGCACCAAGCCAAGAGAGTTCAAGAGCTTGCGGGTGGCCAAGGATGTGGACAACTTCCTGTGGTACATTGAACGATACTTACAGGCCATGGGAATCAACAATGACTTATCTCAAGTAAACACCACATCAATATATTTAGTTGATAACGCTTGGTTGTGGTGGTGTTGTCAGTCGGATGATAGGTGTGGTGACCCTATCACGACATGGGCTCAGTTCATTGAGGAATTTCAATGAAACTATTATCCTGCATACGCAGAGGAGGAAGCTCGTGATGAACTCAAGCGCTTAGAGCAAAAGGGTGGAGTCTTCGACTATGTGAAACGATTCTCAGAGCTGTTGCTCCAAATTCCGTCCATGAGTGAGACGGAGGGCGTACTACCAATTCATGAATGGACTCGAGCCATGGGTCAAGTAAGAGTTAAAAAGATGCCATGCGATGGATCTTGTGATGGCGACATCTGTGGCCGAGTCCCTTATGGAGTACAAATTATCATTCACGACGAAATCCGACTCTCGTCCAAAGGACAAGGCCAATGGTGGAGGAGAACGAGGAAGATTTAATCGATTGAATGAAGGCAAACAACCGGTGGCTACCCCTAGGACCCAATCAGAATCGAGTGGATGGTGACAAAGAAAGGTATGCATGTACAAATGTTTCTTCTGTGATGGCCTTCATATGGCTCATGATTGTCCCAAAAGAGGTAAACTAGTAGCCCTATGTAAAGAGGATGAACTGTGAGAGGAGGCGCGGCTAGGTTCGTTGCGCATTCTTGGTTCAATCAAGATCAAGAAGGTGAAGGAACCCAAAGGAATGCTGTTTGTGGATGTGAAGATCGGAGGTACTACAAAGAGGGCGCTCATGGATACCGAAGCGTCCAACCTCTTCATATCCCAAGAGGCCACGAAGAAGCTGAATCTTCTGGTTGAGAAGAGGAGAGCTGGTTGGCTCAAAATGGTGAACTCCAAGGAAGTCCCGACTAGCAGCGTGGCTAGGGACGTAGAGCTCCACCTTGATTAGTGGTCCAATAAGGAAAACATTGAGGTTATCCCCCTTGACGACTATGATTTCATGCTAGGTTTTGGATTCCTTGACAGGATCAATGCGAGCGTGATGCCCTTCGCGGATTGTATATGCATCCTAGACAAGTGGTGCTAATGCATGGTCTCGATCTAATGTGAGTTGGGATGCGAGAGAAAAATGCTATCAGCCATACAGCTGTCGAAGGGAGTAAAGAAGGGCGAGGAGACCTTTTTGGTAGCATTGAAGGAGGAGGACATGGAAGAAAGGGATACACCGAAGGAGATGACCCAAGTCTTGACGCATTCCAAGATGTGATGCTGTTCAAGTTGCCCAAGAAGCTGCACCTTCAAAGGGAGTAGATCATCGGATTGAGCTTATGCTCGATGCTTGATCTCTGGCCATGTCACCCTATTGCATAGCGTCGCATGAGTTGGAGGAACTGCAAAAACAACTCAAAAAGTTGCTTGACACGGGATATATTCAGCCGTCCAAGGCTTCGTTCAGTGCCTCGGTATTGTTCCAAAAGAAGTATGATAGATCCCTTCGTATGTGCATAGATTATCGACCCCTAAACAAGCTCACCATCAAGAATAAGTACCCGATCCCCCCGATTGCGGACTTGTTCGATTAGCTCGGGGAAGCCCGATGGTTCTCCAAGCTTGATTTTCAATTGAGATACTACCAAGTTTGGATCGCCAAAGGGGATGAGCTGAAAATTGTGTACGTGACTCGTTACGACTTGTACAAGTACCTCGTCATGCCTTTTGACTTGACAAATGCGCCGACCACGTTTTCTACCCTCATTAACAAGGTACTCCATCCATTCCTTGATTAGTTTGTTGTGGTTTACCTTGATGACATTGTTGTGTATAGCCGGACACTCAAGGAACACGTCAAGCACTTGAGGCAAGTTTTCCAGGTCCTGTGGGAAAATGATCTGTATGTGAAGTGTGAGAAATGCACTTTCATGCAAAATGAAGTCCTTTTCCTTGGGCACATTGTCGAGGGTGGACGAGTGTGGATGGATGCGGCCAAGATCCGTACCATTGTTAAATGGGAGCCGCCGACCAAAGTGACGGAACTGAGATCCTTCCTTGGTCTCACGAATTATAATCAACGCTTCATCTGGGGATATTTGAGCCTCACCGTGCCACTCATGAACATGTTGAAGAAAAAAAGACCATGTGAGTAAATGAATTGGTGTCAAGACCGAAGAGCTTGTGCTCGTGCTGCCTAACCATGCCAAGCCATATGAGGTAGAAACCGATGCCTTTGATTTTGCTATCGATGGTGTCCTTATGCGGGGTGGACACCCGGTTGCCTTTGAGTCTCGGAAGTTGAACGATATGGAACGATGATACACGGTCCAAGAGAAAGAGATGACTGCGGTGGTGCATTACCTTTGTACATGGAGGCACTACCTCTTAGGATCCCGATTCGTTGTAAAGACCGATAATGTGGCCACGGGCTATTTTCAAACACAAAAGAAGTTCAACCCAAAGCAAGCTCAATAGCAAGATTTCCTGACCGAGTTCGATTATGTGCTGGAATATAAGCCCGGGAAGTCCACATCCGTGGTTGATGCCTTGAGTTGAAAGTTGGAGCTAGCCTGACAAGTCGACCCAACTGCATGTGGATTGATCATATCAAGGAAGGGCTCAAGAACAAGCGAATGGCCTAAGCTATCCTTTGATACGCATGAGAGGGTAAAACGAGGCGATTCTGGTGTGAGGACAACCTCTTTTACACCAAGGGACAACAATTCTATGTGTTGCTCCATGGGAAACTCAGTAAGGAAGTGATGCATAAGTGCCATGATTCCAAATAGGCGGGTCATTCGGGAATCCACTGTACCATGGCGCTCATTGAAGATCAATACTATTGGCCACACATACAAGATGACATTGAATACTACATGCTAACATATCTTGTGTGCTAACAAGACAAGATAGAGTGACAGTCGTTGGCAGGGCTCCTTGAGCCATTGCCCATCCCAAAATGTCCATGGGAGAGTGTCTCCATGGACTTCATCATAAATTTACCAAAGTCCGAAGGATGTTGGACTCTCATGGTCATCATGGATCGTTTCTCCAAGTACGCGACGTTCGTGCCAGCCATAAAAGATTGCCTAGCCAAGGAAGCAGTCAAGCTATTCCTCAAGCACGTCGTCAAGTATTAGGGCATACCACGCACGATCACGAGTTATCGTGATCCTTGATTCATCAAGCGGTTAGGGACCGAGCTATTCAAGTTGCTAGGGCCCAAACTGAACTTCTCCACGAGCTTGCATCCCCAAATCAATGGTTAGTGGAGAGGGGGAATGTGCTCCTAAAAATCTACCTTCGATACTACGTGAGTAACACACAAGTGAACTGGGCACAACTGATCGATGTGGCCCAATTCTAATACAACTTGCAGTGGAATGAGTCCATGAACCAAAGCCCATTTGAGATCATGACTAGGCAACAACCGCTCACACCAAGGACGATTACCTCGGGGGTATTGAGAAAGTAGTCCCTCCGCATACAAGTTTGCAAAAGAATGGGATGAACACGTGAACTTGGCGTGGGCGTGCCTACATAGGGCCACTAAACATGTGAAACAATGAGTTGACAAGAAGCGACGACATGTAGAGTTCCAGGTTGGAGACTTAGTGTTGGCCAAGCTACACTTGGTCCTTCGATATTGAGGCGTGCACAAAGGGTTGATCCATCACTACAAAGGTCCCTTCCGAGTGCTCCAGCAGATTGAGAAGGTTGCATACAAGTTGGACTTACTGGCCAAACTCAAGGTACACAATGTGCTCCACGTGAGTATGCTCAACCATTTCCATGTAGATGAGGAGGACCTAGATCAAGGCGTATCACAACGGGCACCCCTCGGTGCCAAAACCTCGAATGGTCGGGAGGTCGAATGCATCATGGCTGATCGAGTCATTCGAAAGAGGTATTGTGCCCCAAGAAGGGAATACTTGGTTCGATGGAAGGGCTTTCCGGAGAGTGAAGCGAGTTGGGAACTCTCCGAGGCTCTATGGTAGTTCAAGAAACACATTGTCGCATTCCATGCCATGAGTGCGACGAGGGCGTCGCTTGAATAGGTGGGGGAAATTGACACGGCCCAAGGATGAGCATGATCCAAGACCATCCAAGATGATAGGGCTGTGCCCTACACAAGGGCCAGCCCATGAGCTGCCCATGAACGACTCATGATCAATGCACGAGTCGACCCATGAGTAATATGAGCTTGCCCATGCGCAATACAAGACAAGCTCGCCGGCCATTTAGTTTAGTGTGTCAGGCATTGTGTCAGGCGACCGTTTGGGTTCCCCATGAGTTGACCCTGCTGAACCATGGCAAACGTTCCTTGGGCTTCCCCACACCTTACGACCTCGTGAGCTGAATGTAGTATTGTAATGGTTGTATGTATTTGAACATGACCGTTGGATCGAGAGGGGATCAACGGCTGAGATCAAACCCGCTCATGAATAAATAGGGGACCCTCCCCCTTAAGATGTACTCTCTTGTTCATGAGCAATACAGTTGTGCTTCACTCCATACTTCATTCTTGTGAGCTAAGAGCGTGCAAGACTAACTTGGGATCGTAATCTTAAGGCTGCACGGGTGTGATCATTCGAAATCGACCGACTTGTGACACATGCATATGACACAACATTTTTTCAACACAAATAGTCAATTTAAACAATGTTTGATTCTTCACATGGTCATGCGCATCTCAACCCATGAGGCATCTCGATTCCAAGACATCCCGTAGCATTCATCCATGGGGCATTCTTACTTATGGGACATCTCTACTCTTGAGGTATCCCAACACACGGGGCATCGTTACGCACCACTATATCGGTGACGTAAGCACATTAATTTCATTTAAGCTATGATATATGTGTATAAGAATAAACATATTTCTCAACTCAATTTAATGCATCAATTAAGTAATTAAGTAATAATCTTTAGCCACATTATGATCGTTAGAATATGAATAGTTGATGGATACATTTTGAGTTTGAACAATAGGTATATTCTGCTCATTAAAGTCTGGACAATTAAGTAGGTACGTTCAAACTTTGTTAAAGCTAATAAAACAAAAGAACAAGTTCAAAAAATAAGTAGATTTTGACTTAGTAAAATATGGTGGAACGAAATAGTAGATTTGAATTGAAATTCTAATAGAATGAACGAACAAATTCTGACTCCAAATTCTGTTAGAACAAATAGATTCTGACTCTAAATTATGCTAAAACGAAGTAGAATGAACAGATAAGAGATCATCAAGGAAAATACGACAGGACGAATAGATTCTGACTAGTTAAATTCTTACAGAACAAGCATAACGAATAGATTTTGACTAGAAAAATTCTAGTAGAACGAAGCAGAACAAACATATTTTGACTAGGTAAATTCTGGCAGATCGAAATGGAACAAACATATTTTGACTATGTAAATTCTAGCAGAACGAAGTAGAACAAACATGCAAGAGGTCATCAAGACAAATATGACAGAATAAATAGATTCTGGCTAGCTAAACTCTAGTAGAACAGACATATTCTAACTAGATAAATTTTGGCAGATCAAGCAAACGAACTGATTTCGACTCTTAATTTTGATAGAATGAAGCAAAACGCACATGTAAGAGATCATAAAGGCAAATATATCAGAACAAATAGATTCTGACTAATTAAACTCTAGCAGAATGAAGCCGAATGAACATATTCTGACTAGTTGAATTCTAGCAGTATAAGCAAAATAAATATATTCTGACTAAATGAATTCTTGTAGCACAAACATTTTGACTAGGTAAATTTTAATAGAACAAAGCAAAACGAATATGCAAAAGGTCGTTAAGGCTATATAACAACCACTATACCCATAACATGCATATTAAAGTTTCACTTCTCAATCAACCAACCAAGTTAAAGTGTTAAGTAGATTGAACCAATTTAATGCCTAGAAACTTCACTTACGTCGAAAAAATGCAAACCACTGATTGTCATTATGACCTTGTTGTTCTTACGAAAGAAAGTTTATTTCTGTAATTCTAGGATTGAAAGGTAAGAATAACACATGAAAATTTCTTTTGAGGTTTTTTGCAAATTGAAAACGGTTCTTATGGCCAAAGTAGAAGAAGTGTTATTAAAAACTTACTCGGCTAAGATGATGTCTTCAATGCTAGGTGGAGGGGTACATGTGTTTTACAAATTTTAGGTGGTATTTTCTCAAAGCTTTGCTTAATACATGTCTAGGTGGAAAAAACTTAAAAGATGACTCTATTTGAAGTAATCATGGCTTAAATCTAAGGCGTCAAGCTTAGCCATGAGATCTCCTCTTGAGAGAACACTTGGCCATGCATGAGATAATGCAAGGACGAGTGGCAAGTATATGGCGTAACATGAGAAGCTTGTGGGCAATTAGGAAAAGGACAAAATCCTTCTTTCCTTTGCGCCAATAGTGATGTTAATTATCCATAAATACTAATTAAGTAGATTTTAAATAGATAATACTAACCATTAACAACTAAGTCGATAGTAATCAATTAATTTATTCTACTATTAATGCACACATCGACATTTATCAATTCAACTCAACACGTCGGACTCAGGATGATTACATTTATGGAAAATTATCCACTTGATCTTACGAATTCATGATTCAAATAAAATTTCTACACATCCATCCGAATTTTAAGGTAATTAATGTAAGAGTTTTTCTAATTGTGGACTATATTAATTGATATTGTAATTTACCATTTAACGTTTACCGTTTTATGGGGTTTGGTCTAAGGTGAGATAGAATGTTTCTTAATTAGTCTAATATGGGCTGTCTAGTGTGGGCCGAGTTGAGCCTGGCCCGTAATGAGAGGGACTGGCTGGAAACTCTATAAATAGTGCTCAAGTCTCTCCTCTAACCCTAATTCTCACATTATCCTCACCTAATGGGCGTTTACCTAACGCTACACGTGAGGGGGCCGCCTCATTGAGCCAGTGATACGGAGGGCAATAGAGGAGAAGGACTTGCGCGAGGAACATTGTGTTTCCGCTTCCGCTTCAAGAACAATGGATCCCAAAACAGGTGCGTTAATCTTTCTACTCAATCATGCATGTTCTTGTTCTAGTTATGGAGATCTTGGGGTTACACAATTTCGTCTAACATGTGGTATCAGAGCCTCCATAACACTAGAACATGAACCCAATTGATTTTGCCCTAATTTGTACGGATTAACCCTAATTAGTGTGGACCTTGCCCTAATTTGCGATTTTCGAGACTTTTCGTTCAATAAAAATTAAATTAAATTATATATTTTCGGATTAATTAAGACTAGAACACGAACCCAATTGCTCTTGTTGTTAAGGGTGATAAATTGAGTCTTTCACAATGCCCTAATTCAGATTTTGAGAAAGCTCAAATGAAGGGTGTACCTTATGCTAGTGTGCTTGGAAGCATCATGTATGCTCAAGTTTGCACTAGGCCAGATATTGCTTTTGCAATAGGGCTTCTAGGCAAATATCAGTCAAATCCAGGACACGATCATTGGGTTGCTGCCAAGAAGGTTTTAAGGTACTTAAAGAGAACAAAAGATTATATGCTGATGTATAGACATGTTCCAGACTTGCAACTAGCAGGCTATTCGAATGCAAATTTTGCTGGTTGTCAAGATGATAAGAAATCAACGACAGGATACATATTTATGTTGGTAGGAGGTGCAGTATCATGGAAGAGCGAGAAACAGAAATCCATATCTTCTTCAACCATGCAAGCGGAGTTTGTAGCATGTTTTTCAGCTGCTACTCAAGCTATTTGGCTCCGGAACCTCATTAGGGAATTATCAGTTTATGATTTTGTGGATAGGCTCATACAGCTGCATTGTGACAATAACTCTGCAGTGTTGTTTATTAATAACAACAGAAGTCTCAAAGGGTCTAAACACATGGAGGTCAAGTTTTTTACCATAAAGGAATCGGTGCAGAATGGTGACGTTGCAGTAGATTATATTCCTACAGATGATATGATTGTAGATCCACTAACTAAAGGCCTACGCCCGTGTGTTTTTGATCGACATGTCATTAGTATGAGCCTAGGAGCATCTTGGGATGCTGTTATTTAGTGGGAGAGGTGTTTCATTTTTCCTTGAATAAAGTTTACATCTGTTTTGTTACAATTTAGTAACACTTTGATATATATATGTCAACTTTTGCATTCAATAAAATATTTTTTGAATGGATTGTTATTATGTTGAATATATATATATTGTTAAAAGTCTCAAGGTATTGCTTAAACCTTGAGTGGAGGCTAGGGGCATCCGGGCATCCGGTTATTAGCCTTGTGCATATGTCTTGTGATACATAAAGAAAGGTTAACCATAAGGACAAGACATATGTGGGTTCATTAAAACCATAAAGCATTCTCTAGTGGCACAAGTTTTTGTGACACCTAAGGTAAGAGAATGGTGATCGACAAATGGGATCTCTCTTTGAGAGATGTTATCCATTTGACACACTACCATATTGAATCCATATCAATAAAGTTGAGAGCACTCGTGACCATGGAAGGCTCTGTGTGTATACATGCAGTTACCGCCATGATTCGGTGTTTAAGACTTTATGGAATATGATTGACTATTAAGAATTATCTCTGGACCAATGTGTGCACATACAGTACGATTTCAATTAATATGGTCCAAGTGGGAGAATGTAAGAGTTTTTCTAATTGTGGACTATATTAATTGATATTGTAATTTACCATTTAACGTTTACCGTTTTATGGGGTTTGATCTAAGGTGAGATAGAATGTTTCTTAATTAGTCTAATATGGGCTGTCTAGTGTGGGCCGAGTTGAGCCTGGCCCGTAATGAGAGGGACTGGCTGGAAACTCTATAAATAGTGCTCAAGTCTCTCCTCTAACCCTAATTCTCACATTATCCTCACCTAATGGGCGTTTACCTAACGCTACACGTGAGGGGGCCGCCTCATTGAGCCAGTGATACGGAGGGCAATAGAGGAGAAGGACTTGCGCGAGGAACATTGTGTTTCCGCTTCCGCTTCAAGAACAATGGATTCCAAAACAAGTGCGTTAATCTTTCTACTCAATCATGCATGTTCTTGTTCTAGTTATGGAGATCTTGGGGTTACGCAATTTGCGTCCAACAATTAATACTTAACTTTATAATCTAAGTATTATTTTTGAATATAAAAATTTATGAATGTCACATAATAATTAATACGAAAATTCGAGATGTCATATAGCTGGAGTAGGTTCCTCTTGATGGGGTGGTAGAGAGTAACTGGCGATCAGAGGTATGGAATTATCGTTCATGTTGAAGGAAGTTCGAGAGATATGAAAATTCGAGATGTCATATAGCTGGAGTAGGTTCAAAGGTATGGAATTATCGGTCATGTTGAAGGAAGTTGGTGAGAGAGAGAGAGAGAGAGAGAGAGAGAGAGAGAGAGAGAGAGAGAGAGAGAGAGAGAGAGAGAGAGAGAGAGAGAGAGAGAGAGAGAGAGTACATCTACCAATTTAATCTTAAATTTTTTAATTATACCAATTTATTGATGATTGGGCAATATAGTTATAAACCTTTTAACTGTACCAATTATTTCGATGATTTGTTGATTAAGTTGCCAATGTAGTCCTTTTGGTCAATTATCCAAATAGTGGGTTTATGACTAAATTGGCAAATCATCAAAAGATTTAGGAATAAATTGACAAAATCAAAAAAATTATAACTGAATTGGTACAATTACAATGTTTATGACAGAGTTGGGTGTCGTTCATCAGATTTAGCACTTTTTGGACAATTATTACGAATTTCTTGAGAACAAGAAGGAAGTAGGGCTTAATTGCTTGCTATGCCCATTCTTGCTTTTCAGATTTTTTCTCCCATTCCTTTTATGATTTAGGTTAAATTGCAGGTCATGTAATTTTAATTAACCATGTAATAGATCTCCAAAACATTTTAGCAAAGAGTTTTTGGTTTTACAATAACTAATGTTGCTGCTCTCTTCCAATTTGTAGTTAGGTTTTCCATTCCTCGGTTTCCTCTCGATTAGCACTGGCCAGAACAAATGATCACTAGATATGCATCTGAGCTACCTGAACTTCTTTCGGTTAAGAAACCATCCTCTTTTGGCAGTGGCAAGGTTGCTCCTTCAATTGCCAACATGAAGACAACACTAGACATCGTCAGCCTATGCATCTCTCTACTTGAGACTCAATGAAGGAGTTGCATACAGATTCATCAATGAATTCCATGGCCCCCCTTCACTCCATAGCAGCCATGCCTAAAATTTTTTATACTACTCATGATCAAGAACTGTCCGTGCATCGAAAAAGAAAACGCGTCTAGGGGAACATGAAAGAACGGGATGAGGTTTCAAGAGAAAAGGAGTATCTGATCCTGTTTAGCGAAAAAGGAAATGACAGGTCTTAATAGTTCTCTTCTACTTACGTGCCCAAGAAGGGTGTGATGATGATCAGGATGCTGGAATCCTGTATTCCTTTCGCTACTTAATATCTCTAACCAAAGCACACCAAAGATAAAAACGTCGGACTCCATGTCATCTCCTCGGAAGATCCTTGCTAGGCTAAAATATGAAATTTTTGTATACATGTCAGCATCTAACAAAATATTACTTGTTTTAAGATCTCTACGGATCACTTGAAGTTTCGAATCCCGGTGAAGATAGAGAAGTCCTCAGGCGATTCTTAAAACAATGTCAAATCACCTTTTCCATGCTAAAGAGGAGCTCCACTCATGATCTGCACACACTCAACCCCATTAAAAACTAATGAAGTTGTTAGCATTTAGCAAAATCAATTTTTGTTTGAGAGAAATGGTTGGTAGCAACAGCAACAGTAGCAAAATCATATAATGGCAAGTCAATGTCATCCATCCCACTTGACAAGCCTACAAGGGATGTAAATTAGTTTCTCAATCCATACATCTCCACAAGAAAAAGAAAACGATCCGGAATTTGACCAAATGAAGTATGATAAAAGGTATTTTTAGCTGATCAGGCGGGGCAAGCCCTCATCATCACTGGGCAAGGCTAGTGAAGCTTGGTCTCAACCGGCCATGGTGAGGTCAAGCCTCGCCCAACGGTGAGGGCTGGCCTCGCCCTAACCTTGCCATGGCTAGGCGAGGTGAGGTGTTGTCGGCCCTAGTCTTTGGCTGATCAGCCGAGGTTCGGCGTTTGGTTGGATGAGGAAGAAGGAAGGGAAGAAGAGGAAAAAAAAAGGAGAAAGAAAGAAAATATAAAAAAGGAAAAAAGAATATAAATAAATAAACAAAAATTTAAAATTATTAAACATTTTCCGCGTCGGCATCCAAAATTGGCCGAATGGACTAAATTACCACAAATACAAAATGTTTGGGACTCAATTGCCAAAAAATATTTATGACTGAATTGACACAATTACAATGAATTTAGAAATTTTTTGATAATTCTGCCTTTAGATAAAATATATGCTTAGAAGATTATTTTAATCAATTGAAAACACAGGAGACATAACATTTGAAAAATACCTACTTTTTTTTTTTGAATAAGAAGTCATTATCTTGATTCGGTTGTCAGTATTTTCTTTTATCTAATTTAGAATATAGAGGACACATAATTGGGAATTAAGAGTAACACGTGGATTGGTGCATGAATTGATAAGAATATCCACTTCGCCTATGGTTGGAGGGAAGTAAGTCTTGGGCCGATAAAATAGAAAAGGTAAGACAACAAAAAAAAAACCTCAAAAATGTTTTTGTCAACTGTGTTACCTTCATGCTCCCACGAAATTCAATAATTCCTTGGGGGAGAAAAACATAATCCGATAATTACGGACACCAGCTAGAAGGAAAAAAGGGAAAGGACACAAGAAGTCGTCAAATTTACGTCCAGATAAAATATGCTTGACAATTATATTAATCAATTTAAAATGCGGGAGACATAACATTGGAAACATAGCCTACTTTTTTTTCTATGAGAAAGAAGACATTGTCTTGACCCAGTTGTCAATATTCTTCTTTCTCTAATTTAAAATTTAGAGGATGCATAATTGGGAAACAGTTGTAATATTTGGATGAATCGATAAAAGTATCCACTACGCCTATGGTCAGTGTCGAGTGGGGTTTGGGCCAATAAAAATAGAAAATGTAAGACATTAAAAAAAAAAAAACCCTCAAAAGTGTTTTTGTCAGTTGTGTTGCATTCATGGTACCATGTAATTCAATAATTTTTAGGAGAAGAAAAAGGCAATCCGATAATTACGGGCACTGCCGGGAGGAAAAAAAAAGGGAAAGCATACAAGGAGTCGTCAAATTTACGTCCAAATAGAATACGCTTGACAATTATTTTGATCAATTGAAAATGCGGGAGAGATAATATTCAAAACATACATACCTACTTTTTTTCTTTGAAAAAGAAGACATTATTTTGACCCAGTTGTCATTATTTTTCTTTATCTAATTTATAATATAGAGGATACATAATTGGGAAATAACAGTAACAACAGAATTGGTGCATGAATTTGTTGATACCTAAATTTTAACTAAATAGTTAGGATTAATTTGCATAGAAAATTAGGGATCAATTTGACCCTAACAAAAATATTTTTTGCATCAATTAGGTCTTAGTTTTTATTCGCATCCCTTAAGTTTTGTTTCTTTTTTTATTTCCATTTTTTACCCTATTTTTGGATAAATAAATTAAAAAATATTTTTTTTTTAAAAGAAGAAGAGAAAAAGGTTCTTATGGGGTTGGGCGTGAAAGCCCATCCCCTTCTTCTTTTTTCTTCCTAGCGCGGCCCCTAGGCCCACTCCCTTTTTCCCTTAGCCTGGCCCCCCTCTTCCTTGTCTTCTTCCATCTCTGTCTTTGCAACACACGTGCAAGGAAGCCGGACACGTGTGAGGCTGGGTGGAGGAGGAGACGGTGACACACAACGCAGTAGATGGGGACACACCTTCAATGCAAAGCAGAGCGTGCAGGTGGACGGTTGAGGCGACGTCGATCCTGCCGCACCAAGGCCGGTCGGCGTGCCAAGAACTGCTAGCTGAAGCTCCATCGACCGACACCCCTCTGCCTATTAATAGGGCTTTCGACGGAAGGCTAAAGATCACGACGTCAAGAGAGATCAAAGGCAGCGAGCTCCGAAAGCTTCCCCCAAGAGACTTTAGGGGAGGCTCGAGAGTGAGCAGGCCGAGATCTAAGAGAGAAGTCGGAAGAGAGGGGCTAGGTGAGGAGGTTTTAGAGAGCGAGGATTGGTAAAGGCCAAATTTAAGGGTGTTTGATCAGATCTGGGTGATCGAACACCATGTTGCCGACTTGCTACCGATCGCTGCCCCGCCGTCGAGTTTGTTGATCCCTTAACGACAACGAGCTACTGTCCATCCCAATGCTGCACTCAACAACCAGCTGTGACCCCTACCGTGCTGAGTCACTGGTGCTCACCTCGTTTCTGTTGCTCAGCCATCGACATCGTCCCTGCGTCGGGCCGTTGGTCCCTCAGGCCATGCCCCCGTCCCCTGACACTGTCTGCATCAACACCTCGTCGTCGCCACTCGGCACCACCTGCATCAGTATTGCCTGCACCGTCCTCGACAACCCGCCATGAGCCCAGTCGTGTTGGGCTCGCTGTTGGGGCTTCCAAGCTCCTCTCGTCGTCCTTACGCTGAGCTGATTGCCACCGCTCATCGCAATTGTCAAGCGCCACGAAGAGACGGAGAGGGAAGTGACCTCATGTCGGGTCAAAGTCAAGTCGAATGTGGGTATCCCAGTCGGGTAGGGTTCGAGCCAATCTAGGCTAGCATGCATGGGCCGGCTGATTCTTAGGCCAGGCATTTCTTTTAATAGAGAGTGGGCTTGATTTGTTAGAGCTTGGATTGTTTAAAAAGAAAAACGAAAAAAGTTCCGGGCTCGGCCCATGCTGCAAGCCCATTTGAGCCTCTGGTGAACGATCCAGGTTGAACCCAATTCGGGAATTTGACCCAGGCTGCCGGTTTTAACGAACCAAGTTAGTCTCAACCCTCGTTTTTATATAATATTATATTATTATAATAAATAATAATATTTTAATAATAAAAATAATTTATTTTTCGAAAATAAAAAAATGAAAAAAATATATTATATTTTTTCCTAAAAATTAGAAAAAAAGCCAAAAATGATTTATATTTTCAAAAAAAGATCAAAACTCCGAAAAATGCTTTTTATGTTAAAAAAGGAAAAGAAAAAGACCAAAAATGTTTTTCTCCACAAATGCATGGAAAAGTCCTTAAAAATCCAACAAAGTCTTAGGGTTAAACAAGATTAGGTACCGGAAAAGCATTAGTAATTAACTAATGTAATTAAAACCCCAATCCTAGTTTCTCTGATTGCGCAGGAGTGAAATATTTCTCCCAGTATTTTGCTTGGGTTTCTAATCACCCACCTCGAATTAATTAGTGGCGACTCCTATTTAAAATTAACTTTCAAGTTAACGACTTGAACCATAAGTCATAAATTGATGGGCTTGGGAGAGCCTGGGCTAAGCCTAATAGACCTAGTCGAGCCATCAGCCTCCGTAGGCGCCCGCGCATATCGGGGCACCAAAAAAGAGGTCGTGACAGCTTGGCAATTCCACTAGGGAAATTTTTGTGGACTTAGCCCGTTTTTCTTTATCTTATTTAAACACTTCACTAAAGTATCTTAGAGATTATTTTCGATTTTGAAATAAACTGTTTTGTGATTAAAAACTATTATGTATGTTTTAATGTTTTAAGCATTACACATGGCACACACGAGACTGCAATGTTGAGGTTGCTTTTCTTTTCCCTGAATTTCTTTAGGTAGAGTCGAGGTTAGGAGGGTATGATGCCAACGTGAGACTGCGATGGGCAGACACCCTCTTAATTTCTCTAAACCTTCTCAGCTCGACATCGAGCCATATGTTTATGTGCTTGTCATTTTTTTTAAAAGCAAAGTGATTTCTTTACCTTTTTTACTCGGTCATTTTTATTGGCCCATGGCGATTTAGGTTGGTTTTTCGGGTTCCGGTTTATATGCGATAGGAGGAGATGATATCCAGTTTATTCTTGCCCCCAAAGTAGAGCTCTTTAGATGGTGGGGTCAATTGGACCAATTTGCCTAGGGGCGCGTGAAAGCTAAAGTCGATCATCTTCTATCATTGTTCCAGATTCCTGTTCATCCCGAAGTCCTACATGCAATAGCACATTTTTGGCACCCTAGGACTTCCACTTTTATGTTTGGTGGGTTTGAGCTAATCCAAACTCTGGAAGAATACAACATCATCATCAGAATGCCTCTTGAGAGTAAACTTTTTAGGCCACCAACAAGTATTAACCCGCTGCACGGGTTAGCTCGACTTTTAAGAATTGAAGTTCATGGAGTCGCGGACCCCTAGAGTGCCATAACTTGGTAGAAAGGGACACTTAAGTGCCATAACTTATGAAAGGTACACTTAAGTGCCAAAATCGGAGCAAAATGGATCACTTGAGTGCCAATTCGGCCAAAATGTTGATGTGTCAATTTTCTGGCGAAGCATGTGCAAAATGACGTCATTTTGGTGCCGACGTAGTAAAAAATTAATTAAATTCAATTTAAAATTCAATTTATTTAAAACATTTTTAAAAAAAAAAGTAGCGGTTGAGGGCGGCAAGGGCCACCGACAGGGGGGAGGATCGATGAGGGCCTACGAGCCCTCGTTCGCTTGGGGGGAGGAGGAGGGGGAAGTAACCGACGGCCGAGGAGGAGGAAGAAAAAAAGGGAGGGGGAAGGAGGAGGGAGGGAGGCGGCCGGCGGCGAGGGCTAGGGCCGTCGGCCCTCAGCCCAGGCTCGGCGGCCTCGGCTGACCCTCCCCACCTTCCAATGACGGGCAGGAGGCGGCGGCGGCGGCGGCGGCAATGAGGGCTCAACTCTTAGTCGTCGGCTGCCTTCCTCCTTCTCCTCCTCCATTTGTTTTAAAATAAATATAAATTATATTTTTATTTTATTTTAAATTTAATTTAATTTAATTTAATTTAATATTATATTAAAATTCAAATTATGCCAAAACGATGTCGCCGATTTAAGGACTCTATTTTGACCAACACCTGAAACGACGTCGTTTTGGGTGAATTAGAGCTAACTCAACTCTCCGATGTTCCACCTCGATGAGAAATATTAATATTTAATTGTCACATATGATTTTCGACCGGCTTTGCCGGAGGTGGCACTCAGGTGTCCCACTTTTCTTAAAATGTGGCACTTAAGTGTACTTTTCGTAAGTTATGACACTTAAGTGTCCCTTTGTGCCAAGTTATGGCACTTGAAGAGGTATTTTGCCGAAGTTCATGTTATGAGGCAAATTCTTGAAACCAACCATAATACCTGCCCATTAGCGTTTTTGACTACTTGTTTTGAAAATCAGCCCATGACCTAAAAAAGTAAGATTTTTCTCTTAGCCTTTTTCGGGTTCATCATTTTCCACCATCAAAAAGATGCCATAAGTCTCTCGATGGCATGAGTGGTCGATCAGGTCTTAAAGGGGCAAAATTATGTCAATATGATTTTAGCCGAAACATTTTTGTCCCTTAATCCTTTTAAATAAAACATGAAAGAAATCATGTGGGCCACCTCGGAAATTTTATAGATCTAGTTCTTTTCTCACCTAAGCGAATTTTGATGCCTCATGCAATTGTTTGAAATAAATGATTTCGAAAATCCATCACAGAAATTTGTAGTTCTAGGACCATACATTCCTAACCAAAACCGTTTTAATTGGATAAATTTCCTAAGGGACCCCTCTCTTGAGGCATTCCTATGGTGTGCTGGTTGGTTTCATGAAAAGAGAGCTCGCTTTACTTACAAATGTTGCAATCCAATCCCGTTGCTCAGCTTCATTGGCACCACTCCCTATTACCCATATAGGGTGGCACAACAATACGGACCCCATTAAGAGATCTCGTTGCCTTTCAAGACGAAGATCTCTCCACTCTTTTTCACCCATCAAAGCCGTGACTACGCATTCGAGATTTCCATTATTGAGGAAACATGGAGCATGTGCCATCATAAAAGGATTGTGTTACCTTAAGGGCTTGAGAAGCAATAAAAGGCTCATTGCACCTTTGAGACCTACATCCATAACCATCGTATCCCGACAAAAATGTAGCCATTGGTCCCTGACCCGACCAACAAAATCAGTCAACACAAGCAAGCAAAGCTATACAAAGGGATTTGGGAATAAGTTGGGTACGCATCTCAGAGCTAGTCCAAGAAAGCAAACATCTTGGCAAGAACGAGGCTCCCCGCTGCATATAAAATAGCAATCATGTGCCCCTTAGTGTTAATATTTTAAAAGTTTTAGTCCCATTGTTTAGGGACTTCTATTTAATATATAGTATTTCGTTCTATCATTTTAATTTCAAGTTTAGATGTCAGAAGTATGTTGTCTATGAAGTCCTCTTTTGATAAATAAAAACAGCTGGACCGTTGCCATTGGTCAATCTTATTTACTCTAGAGCTTATTCATTGTTTTTACGACGTCAGGTAATTATGAATCGCCAACCACCGGTCACTCGCGAATGGCCTCAAGTAATAGTACCCAATCAGAGTGATGTACAAAATCGCCTCGCTAATATTGAAGACGGCATAGGATAGATGTTGATTGTCCTTCGACAACTCTCGAGCCAAATGGAGTCCACTCAGGCTAAGCCTAACCCCATAGCTGCTTTACACACACTCATTACACTGGCAAATTTGTTAGAGGATAACCAATAGGATAGACAGTTTGCAAGGATCATAAAGAAGCTAAGCTAGCTGCAGGGGCAAGATCCCATTGATCTGTTTAATTACACTAGTGTTAAGATCCCAGAATAACTCAAAGTGCCTGAATGCGAATGATGATTTAATTGTACCAATCAAATTTGACTGGTCTCGCCTTGCGGTGGTACATTGTAAGGAGGATTAGTCTCCTTAAGACTTGGGGGGAGCTGACTGATGCTTTCTGCCAAGAATATAATGTTGACACCGACACCGACATCGCCCTGCCTCACGAAGAGTCGATAGTTGCAGAGGCAAAGGATAATAGGTTTTTAAGGACACATGCCATGTCAGGAAGGAACCCGACCACCTAGTCTGACCTGCAGCCCACAGAAAAGGGATCGGTTAGAGAAAATATCGATGTAGCCTTCCATGATGAATGGATGATTGAGCAGTATCCCATTACTGAGAAGCTTCTCACTAAGAAAGGCAAAGAGCCCGTAGATGAGGTTAACACCATAAAACCTATTCAGAACCGGGGCATGACAATGCAGCTTCCTAGGCTTACCGCAAGAGCTAGGGTCCAAAGAATGCTGACCCCCGTTAATCTAGGAAGTGAAACTTTACCATCTCTTAGTCCCCTTGACAAACTCAAGTTGGCAAAACAAAGAGCTTTACTCAAAGGGTTAGGACCAGGAGTCAAGAAAAGAAAGGTTAAGCAATGAAACTTTACCATCTCCTAGTCCCCTTGACAAACTCAAGTTGGCAAAACAAAGGGCTTTACTCAAAGGGTTAGGACCAGGAGTCAAGAAAAGAAAACCTAAGCAATTTGAGCCAACACCTATCACTGAATGTAGGCGAAATCTTACAGCCAATGAGCCGCCACACCAAGACTTCGAGTAGCCCATTAGATACAATCTCGAGAGCTACCGGTATTATACGGATGAAGTCATCCATTCACCGAATGACTGCCTTCCACACACGCACATAATCCAAAGCCTATTAGAAGAGAGAACATTCGTCCTTCATGACTTATCTCCTAGTGAGCTGCTAAATTTATTGCCCAACCATGAGGATGACGTAAACGCCTCATCCTTGGTTGGAAATTTTGACCTAGAAGAAAGCAATGAAATGATCTCGGTAGAGTCCATCTTTTTTTAAATAGCAGAATTTATCACCGCAATAAATATGCAATGGAAAAACCAATTGCCTAACCAAGAATTGATCTCGGCGGGTCTATCTTGCCTCCATAGGATTATGACTCCCAGAGAAATGAGGGCACCTAATTTTTGTAAGTATAATAGCACGACTTGTCCCATGATCCATTTGTAATATTTCTACACTGAATTGAGTTGGCATTGCAACCCGACGCCATTCATAACTCAGGTCTTCCAAGAAAGTCTCATAGGGCCTGCACTGCAATGGTTCTTCATGGCAAGGATTTACCTCATAAGGGATTTGAATGAGTTATCTTCCGCATTCCTACATCAATAACAAAGCTAGATTGGAACTAAACTGCCTTGCGAGAATTCGGTTCATATCAGAAGAAGACTAGTGGAGGATTTCCGAGCATATGTAGAAAGGTGGGAAGCTTTCATGATATAAACCAACTCTCAACTGGTTGAGGAGGAAATGATAAAGTTATTCATAAAAGCCCTACCCCGCAAGCATTGCTTTTGGTTGCAAGGATTGCATTTCCATAGCTTCAATGAAGTGGTCATCTCATGCGAATACTTCGAGTATACTGGGGCAACGAAGTCAAAGACGCTTGATTTCAAGACCAACACTATCAAAGTGCTCCTTTTCATAAGATTTTTCATGGGTTTTGCTTGTTATAATCTTGTGTTTTCTATCTAGTTTAGTGTGTTACTATTGCATTTTCCATTCTAGTAATTTAATTTCACTAAGAATACAATTCTAATATTTTGTTTTGAGAGCATGATGCGGTATTCCAAATCAGCCTAGTGATGCTATCCAACTATGAAAATAAAATATCATCCAAAAAGAATACCGAATGTTGGGCTTCCTCATGCTCCCCCCCAAATATACTTTTTTAAAAACAAAAATATTTCATTACCAAAAGCTTTTGTCAAAACAAGATGTTAAATTTTATCCTGTTTATTTTTTTGACTTACTCACTCCGTGTCTCGAGAATATCATCTCCTTTGACTTAGCGTGACAAGGGGCATTTGAAATTGGCATGTCATGCGAACTTGTCATATTCTAAAACACTTTTTCAAGAAAGTAGGGGCAAACAGAAAGTGTTATCCCGTTTCAAAAGGGTATGTTTTATTCCTTAAATATAATTTTGGAAATGATGTCATTTCTCTTCTATTTACAGGAGACGAGAGATAGGACGTAATAGGCACAAGCATACGATTGAACTCGAAGCATGCATACCATGGAAGCTTAAAACAGGATAACCTCCTCCATACTACTCTCGCCTTCCCATTTTGCAAGCCATCCCTGGAGCTTTGCACACTCCATCTTGCACCTGCACAACTCTGTCTCAAGTTTGAGCAATGACTTCTTCGCACAACGTGCCTAAACAACTAGATGTTGTGGTTTCATTAATAAGATTTTCAGCGTCGACAAGCCAAGAAACACAGGGAAGGAATTTATTCTCTTCTTTTGAATTGACTACTATCAACAGGGAGAAAATCCAAACAGTTGAGGCAATCTCTAGCCCCTTATTTCAAATGATGACTTTAGAATCTGGAAACCTTACTTCTTATTCCAAGACGCATACTCCCTCAAGAAATGAATTCCTTTATAAAATTGGAGATTTTGATTGTCCATCTCATTATCTATGGAAGCTTGAGGTACCTGACTTTGCCCAATGATGTTAATGTTTATATGATCAAAGGTAGAAAAAAAATTCCACAGAAGGAAGGTGTTGAGGATGAAGCAACAACCACCAATTTTGCATACATGGCCCCAAATGAGAAGGGCCAATCAAAAGAGATGTTGAACTGTGTCAAGACAAAAAAGCTGTCATCAGCATTCGAATATCCCTATGAGTTATCAAATACAAACTCTGGGGAAGGGTAATTTGTTATTGTTTCCAATACTCCCCCTCTCTAAATTTGCTTTTGACATATTTCCCTATTGATAGGAATCATTGGGATTCAAGCAACAAACTCAATAAGTTAATTTGAGCAAATCGATACTGGCCAAGCAAGTACATGGAAGTGACCTATATCGAACTCACCTAACTCAGTGGGAAAGGACGTATCATCCAAGAACCGGTTCGGTTAAATGAAAAAAAAAGAGTGCCCTATGAACACCATCGGCACCTTGGCCTAGTGGTATGGGGAATGAAGTGGTCTGGACACGACTGAGGTTTGATCCTCGAAGCAACAACTAGTTGCCATATGTAAAAACTAATAAATAAAAAAAATTGTTTTGCTTCTTTTGCATCTGCAATAGCTAGAGAGCATATGACCTAATGAAACAAAAAATGCAAGACTTCATATCCTTCTCATGCTTTAAAACCTCAAATCCATTCAATCATCTGCAAACCAATAAAGGGTAATGTTGTATTGCTCCCGCTGTTCAACTCCTCGTAGAGCCGTGACTAACATGTTCCTTTATCCATTGTAGGATCACCTGACCATCAAAGATACGGATAACAAATCAATGAGAGGCATGTCAAACTTTGATAAGCTCTCCTAAGCAAAATGGCGTCCCAAGTATCACCAAAGCAAATGACAGAAATCCTTTAGGCCTCAACTCACATTTGATTTTGGCCCTACCGATTGATCTATTTTTGCATCTTCTCTCAGGGGAAAAAATAGTGATGCCCATCAAATCAATGATCGATTCCCAACCCTTAGCTAATTATTCATGTGTCATATCCCTATTGAATAAGGACAGCCTGTGGACAACCATTTGTGAATAACTCATTTGATGCTCAAAATTTAACATATTTGTTAAATAAATACCTCAAAATTTTTTAATAAAGTATTATTTGTATAAAGAGCACAAAATCCCCAATGTTTAAAATACTCCATGCATTTTCCAAACAGATTTTGCAAAATGATTTTTTCTGTCTAGATCACTAATTCTATTAAGGATTATCAAAATAGACAGCTGAATGAAAGATATAAGGTTGATCAAGCATGCTAGATGAGGCGCATCAGGATGATGAAAGGCAAGTCATATCCTACACACGGTCCATCATCTATACATTTGTGAGATGAGTGCAGAAAATTCCATGTCTGCAAGGTAAAAGGTTCTCTCACAAATGGTACAATAACCAAAGTAGTGAGGGGCATTTCATTTCTCTACTCTAAACACTACAGGTAATCCATTGCTTACTCCCTTCGAGCCCCATACACTTGTGAAGTTTCCTTTATACCCTTGTCAAGAACCACCCCACACTAGGGTAGATTGGAGGTGAGGCTACATCACAAGGTGAGAAAGATGATAGAAATTTTCTTGCTCACACTTGCATCAATCTCTGGGTGTCTTTATTACATATTGAACGCTCACGATAATTTAAGTGTCCTAGAATGACAAAGAACGATTCTTTCTCTACCCAATGCCCTTGTATCCGTTGTACAGCCCAATTGAGTCTGTAATTTCACCCTCACATTGAGGCAAAGCAAGAATTACTACCATACAAACGGCATGATTCAAAGCACTGACTAAAGATGAAGACCCCAAGAGTTTAATAGCAGTGTTTTGCTTGAACATGCCTAGGCCAGTTCCTCATACAACAAAAACTTGGGGTATGAAAAAGCAATGTGTCTGGTAAAAGTAAGGTCAATGCCTATAGATGAGAAAATTGGAATTAAAAGAACTAAGGGCTCGAAAAAGCAGTGTGCCTGGTAAAAGCAAAGCTGATGCCCTCAAACAAAAAATACAACCATTTGTATTCCCAAATAAAGATGTTGTTGCGGTTCAATTAATGGCGCCTCCATCTAATAGTGAGAAGAAAGACTAGTGATAATGCCAAGGCAATTACCAACTCTCACCCTTTTACACATGAGCCAAGCTACATTGTGTTCCTTTGTAATAGTCTCTTTAGATTATGTCACTTCAATTAACGTAGGATTTCATATGCTTATAAACATCAAGGAAGTACGAGCAAGATGATCGTGCTGCATTCCTTTCATAAGCCTTGACCTTGATGGTCCCCTTTGATAAGCCATTAATTAAGCCTACATTACAACAGTCCCAACAAAGACCTCTCAGATTGGTAAAGTCGTGCGAGAATACTCGGACCCTTACTGACATGATGACAGTGATATGGTGTGGTGTTGCCTCTAAGTACCTACTATTGTCTAGGTACTCTCTTATCAACACTCGACCTATTCGAGTTGTCCTAAGAGTTTGGATGCTTTTGCATGTCCAAGTATCCCATTGTCTTCGAGTACCTGACGCTATTTAGGTACTCCCTCTTATCAACACTTGACTTGTTCGAGTTGTCGTCAGAGTTTGGATACTTGCGCCTATCCAAGTATTATGTTGTCTTCGAGTACCCAATACTATTTAGGTACTCCTCTTATCGACACTTGACCTGTTCGAGTTGTCTTCTGAGTTTGGATATTCGCAACTGTCTAAGTATCCCATTGTCTTTAAGTACCTACCACTGTCTAGGTACTCTCTCTTCTTGACACTCGACCTGTTCAAGTTGTCTTCAGAGTTTGGATGCTTGCACTTGTCCAAGTATCCCATTGTCTTTGAGTATCCGAAATTATTTAGGTGCTCCCTCTTATTGACACTCGACCTGTTCGAGTTGTCTTATAAGTTCGGATACTTGCGACTATCCAAGCATTTCATTATCTTTGAGTACCTACCATTGTCCAGGTACTCTCTCTTCTTGACACTCGACCTGTTTGAGTTGTCCTTAGAGTTTGGATGCTTGCACTTGTCTAAGTATCCCATTGTCTTCGAGTACCTGACACTATTTAGGTACTCCCTCTTATTGACAATCGACATGTTCAAGTTGTCTTTTGAGTTTGGGTACTTGCGATTGTCCAAGTATCCCTTTGTATTTGAGTACCTACCACTGTCCAGGTACTCTCTCTTCTTGACACTCGACCGGTTCGAGTTGTCCTCTTAGTTAGGATGCTCGCAACTGTCCAAGTATCCTATTGTCTCTAAGTACTTGCCACTATTTAGGTACTCTCTCCTATTGACACTCGACCTATTCAAGTTATCTTCTGAGTTTGGATGCTTGCGACTATCCAAGTATCCCTTTATCCCCGAGTACCTACCATAGTTGGGTACTCTCTCTTATCGACACTCGACCTATTTGAGTTGTCTTCAAAGTTTGGATGCTTGCGACTGTCCAAGTATCCTGTTGTCTTTGAGTACCGACCTTCGTTCGAATACTCTGTCTTCTTAACACTTGACCTATTTAAGTTGTCTTTAGAGTATGGATGCCGGAGACTGCTCAAGTATCCAATTGTCTTCAAGTACCTGCCGCCATCCAAGTGCTCCCTTTCCATGACACTTGACCTGCCCAAGTTGTCCTCAAATTGAATCATTGAATACTAGTAGCTATTCAAGTATTTTACTACTTTGTGTGCCTGCGGTTACCCAAGTATGCCCTCTCATCATCATGACACTTGGACATACCTGAGTTGTCCCCAATTGTATCATTAAATACTTGTTATTATCCAAGCATTCCATTGCTTTCTGCACTTGTGGTTACCTAGGTGTCCCAATCCTTTTGAGTGCTTGCGGTCATCTAGGTAAACTTTATGCTACATTCAAAATTTATGTTACCAAAAGGTGGGAGATCTTCACCAATTATTAGGAGGTGAGAGACTTTCACGAATGTTCGAGGCGTGTCTTAGATATTTCATATACTAGGAGATGAGAGACATTCACAAATATCTGAGGCGCGTCTTCAATATTTCATTTACTAGGAGGTGAGAAGCCTTCACGAATATTAAAGGTATGTCCTCAATATTCCATTTACTAGGAGGTGGGAGACCTTCACCAATCGCTAGGAGGTGGGAGACCTTAACAAATATTCGAGGTGTGTCCTAAATATTTCATTTACCATAAGGTGGGAGACATTCACAAATATTTAAGGAGATGCGAGACTTTCACAAAGGTGTCTCCTCAATATCACAACTTTTTTCTCCCCCAGAGATGGGAGACCTTCATAAGTATCCCAAGTTCGTCCTAGATATTGCCAAATCCTATTTACTAGAAGGTGAGAGACCTTTCCAACTACTTAGTACTTGTGATCATCCAAGTACTCCTTCGATGCCTGTAAATGACCATGTATCCTTCAAAGTTAGTATTTGTGATCATCCAAGTACTCTTCGATGCCTGCAAATGACCCGATATCCCTCAGGGTTCGTACTTGTGATCATCCAAGTACTCTTTCGATGCATGCGAATGTCCAAGTATCCTCTAAGGTTAGTACTTGCGATTGTCCAAGTACTCCTTCGATGCCTGCAAATGACCATGTATCCCCTAGGGTTCGTACTTGTGATCATCCAAGTACTCATTCGATGCATGTGAATGTCTAGGTATCCTTCAAGATTAGTACTTGTGATTGTCCAAATACTCATTTGATGCTTGCGAAGGTCCAGGTATTCCCCAAGGTTTAGTACTTGTGATTGTCCAAGTACTCCTTCAATGCCTGCGAACTCTAGGTATCTTTCAAACAGATGCCTTGAGAAAGGTCGACGTATCCCCCGAGAAAGGTTGGGTAACAAATCAGTGTCCTTGATAAAGATCAGGCACCCAACAAATAGATGCCCTAAGAAAGGTCGGCACATCCCCCGAGAAAGGTCAGGTAACAAACTAGTGTCCTTGACAAATATTAGGCACCCAACAAACAGATGCCTCGACAAAGGTTGGCGCATCCCCCGAGAAAGGTTGAGTAATCAATCGGTGTCCTAAACAAAAATTAGGCACCCAACAAATAGATGCTCTGAAAGAGGTCGGTGTATCCCTTAAGAAAGGTCAGGTAACAAACTAGTGTCCTTAACAAAGATCAAGCACCCAACAAACAGATGCCCCCAAAAAGGCTGGTGCATCCCCAAGAAATGTCGGGTAAACAACTTATTGTTCTAATAGGCAACTGAAAAATGGTTCGAGTCATGGAAAAGCAATTTTATGTTAAGGCAACTGAAGAAAGGTTTGGGTCTTAGACGAACAACTTATTGCTCTAACAGGCTACCAAAGAATAGTTCGAGTCCTAGAAAAGCAATTTCCCATCAAGGCAACCAAAGAAAGGTTCGGGTTTCGGAAAAACAACTTCCTTACATCATCAGGTAAGATTGTACCCTGATACTTGCCAAACTCGAGGTTTGCGCCCTATCTCACTCATTATTGGTAAGTAACTATAGGTATCTTCTTATTTTTCTTAGTATGTATAATGTTATATTGCTCTTTTCTACATAGAATACTTGGTTCCAAATGGGATATAATCTACCGCATATGTATGGACAAAATTTAGGTTTCAATTCGTCTTTGAATGCAACCCCTGCGATCTCACCTTTAAAGAGGGGCAGTTGTTGACACATAAATTCTAACTAAATAGTTAAGATTAATTTGCATAAAAAATTAGGGATCAATTTGACCCTAACAAAAATATTTTTTTTCCATTAATTAGGTCTTAGTTTTTATTTGCATCCATTAAGTTTGTTTTTTTTTTTAAATTTCCCTTTTTTACCTTATTTTCTGGATAAATAAATTTAAAAAAAAAATTAAAAAATAAAGAGAAAAAGGTTCTTATGGGGCTACGCATGAAAGCCTAGCCCCTTCTTTTTGTTCTTCCTTGCGCGGGCCCCTAGGCCCACTCCCTTTTTCCCTTAGCCTGGCCCCCCTCTTCCTTGTCTTCTTCCTCCTCTATCTTTGCAACACAAGCGCGAGGCTGGGTAGAGGAGGAGACGGCGGTGTACGACGCAGCAAATGGGGACACGCCTTCAATGTAAAGCAGAGCACATAGGTGGGCGGTTGAGGTGACATCGGTCTAGCCGCACCAAGGCTGGTCGGTGTGCCAAGAACCACTGGTAGAAGAAGCTCCTCGACCAGCACCCCTCCACCTATAACTAGGGCTTCTGACGGAAGGCCAAAGACCACAACACCAAGAGAGATCAAAGGCAGCGAGCTCCGAAAGCTTCCCTCGAGAGATTTCAGGGGAGGCCCGAGAGCGAGTAGGCCGAGATCTGAGAGAGAAGCCGAAGGAGAAGGGCTGGGTGTGGGGCTTTTGGAGAGCGAGGATCGACAGAGGCTAGATCTGAGGGTGTTTGATCAAATCTAGGTGATCGAATGCCATGCCACCGACCTTCTACCGACCACCGCCCCGCCGTCGAGTCTGTTGATCCCTCAACGACGAGTTACTACCCATCCCGATGCTGTACTCGACAACTAGCTGTGACCCCTGCCACGTTGAGCCACTACTGCTCACCTTGCCACCGCTGCTCAGCCATCGACACCATCCTTGTGCCGTGCTGTTGGTCCCTCGGGCTGTGCTGCCGTCCCTTGACATCGTCTGCATCAACACCGCATCGTCACCACCCCACACCACCTGCATCAGCATCGCTTGCACCATCCTCGACAACCCACCACGAGCCCTACCGTGCTGGGCTTGCCGCTGTGGCTTTCGAGCTCTTCTTGCCATCCTCACATTGAGCTGATCGCCGCCGCTCATCGCAATCGTCATGAACCACGATGAGATGGAGAATGAAGCAACCTCGTGTTGGGTCAAAGTCTAGTCGAACGCGGGTATCTCAGCCAGGTAGGGTTCCAGCCAACCTAGGCCAGCGCACATGGGCCGACTGATTCTTAGGCTGGGCATTTCTTTTAATAGAGAGTGGGCTTGATTGGTTTAGGCTTGGATTGTTTAAAAAGAAAAAGGAAAAATGTTTTGAGCCGAGCCCGTGCTGCAGGCCCATCTGAGCCTCTAGTGAACAATTCGAGTCGAACCCAATCGGGAATTCGACCCGGGCCGCTGGTTTTAACAAACCGGGTTGGTCCTAACTCGAGAATCCGACTCGGGTCATTTTTATATAATATTATATTATTACAATAAAAAATAATTTATTTTTCGGAAATAAAAAAATAAAAATATTATATGTTTTCCTAAAAAAATCAGAAAAAGCCAAAAATAATTTATATTTTCAAAAAAAGATCAAAATCCAATAAATGCTTTTTATGTTAAAAAACATAGAAAAAGACCAAAAATGTTTTTCTCCACAAATGCATGGAAAAGTCCTTAAAAATCTAAAAAGCCTTAAGATTTAAATAAGATTAGATACTACCGAAAGGGCATTAGTGATTAACTAGTGCAATCAAGTCCCCGATCCTAATTTCTTTGGTTGTGCAGGAGTGAAATATTTCTCCCAAGACCTCAATACCAAATTCTTCCATCACTCGGTCAACAGAAGGCATCTCCTTAACATAATATTATCACTACGAGATGAAGCTGGGAATACGGTTCAAGACCCTCCTTTAATTCATCAACTGGTTTTCTCACACTTTGAAGAGCTATTGGTGCCCTCAGAGCTCCCTACCCTACTCTTAGTACAGGAAATCAATTCAGTGCTCCCCCACTCCTTCAATGACAACCAGGTACTTCTTCTTTCTAGACCTGTGTCTGATACAGAAATTCGGGACACTTTATTCTCGAGAGAAGTACATTATTAATGCCATAAGTTGTGTACGGCGCTCACTTTACCAAAAGTTTCCGTCGGATCACTTAAATGCCAAAAAGTTTGAAAAACGATCATTTTGGTGCCAACTCTGATCAGATTGACAGGAAATCTAACGTGGCACTTTTTATTAATTTTTTACGCTGATGTGGCTCGCCGGAGAGTATAGTTAGCATGTAAACCACAAAAACAACGTCGTTTAGAATCTCTCTCCCAATTCAAAATCCTAAACCTTAAATCTGTTGGATAATCTCAGCCACCGCCGCCCTCTTCGTCCTTTTCTCCTCCCTTGCCGTCCTCTCTGCCGCCGCCCATGGCACCGCCAAGCACCGCACCTCCTCCACTACCTCGACGAGTTTGGCGACCGCGGTGAGCAAGTCGCCGTCGACCCCTCCGCCTCCTTCGAGAACCCGCACCTCTGCAATGCCTACGTTGCCCTCCAAGCCCTGAAGCAGGCCATCCTCTCTGATCCCAACAACCTCACCGCCAACTGGGTCGGCCCCAACATCTGTAGTTATTCCAATGTCTTTTGCTCCCCCGCCCTCGACGACCCCGGCGTCCGCATCGTCGCTGGAGTCGATGGTTTTCCCTCCTCCTCCCCCTTCAACCACCTACATCCCTCGCCTTTGCCTTTGCTGGTGATGGGCTAGTCGCCGTCCTTGACGACCCCCGCGCTCGGCGGCCGCGGCTCCAACCTTAACCCTGACCTCGACTTGGTGCGAACCTCACGTCGCCAAGCGACGGCGGCCAAGCGAGCTAGGTCAATGGCCAACGAGGATCGGAACCCTAATTTCAATCTCCAAATAAAATAAAATAAATCCCAAAATGAGTTATGCGGCGTCATTTTTGTGAGACCATCCACTTAGGACGGCAAAACGATGCCGTTTTCTCAATGAGGACGGAAAACAACGTCGTTTCTCAAGCTATGTCGTTTTTTTTTTAAAATATAAAAGCCACGTCATCATTTTAGCTGGAATTTCTCGTTGGTGGCACCAAAGTGATCATTTTTCCTCTGATTTGGCACTTAAGTGATCCGATTGAAACTTTTAGCACCAAAGTGAGCGCCGTACACAACTTATGGCATCCCCTTTATTCTCGATGGCTCTTGGTAAGGCCCCTGGCACCGATGGATTTGGTGTTGAATTCTACAAGCATAGTTGGGACATAGTTGGCCCATCGGTTACTTTAACGGTTAAGGATTTCTTCAATTCCGGTAAACTCCTTCAGGAGATTAACAATACCATCCTTGCCCTTGTGCCGAAATGCCCTAATGCGATATCCGTCAATGATTTTAGACCTATTGCTTGTTGTAATACTATCTACAAATGCATTACGAAAATTTTGGCCAACCTGATGGTGGTTGTCTTGCCTTCAAACATTAGCCCCTCTCAAAATGCTTTTGTCAAAGGGAGACGCATTAGTGTTAATATCTTACTAGCTTAGGAACTCTTTGATGGCTTTCACCTTTTGCCATACAAGCCTAAATGTGTCATCAAGGTTGACTTCCACAAGGCGTATGACACAATGAACTGGGATTTTATTGAGCTAACGCTGCAAGCTTTTCGGTTTCCCACGCACTTCATTAATCTCATTATGATTTGTGTTCACTCGCCGAAATTTTCGATGTCCCTTAACGGTAAGCTTTTTGGGTTCTTTCCTAGTGGAAGAGGAATTAGGCAAGGTGATCCCATGCCGCCCTACCTTTTTACACTTGCTATGGATATTTTCTCATGTATACTCAACCTGCAGATTAGCAACCCCTCTTTTGAGTTTTTTGGAGGTGCAAGCCCATGAGGCTATCCAACTTATTCTTCACGGATGACGTCTTGCTCTTTGCTGAAGCCACTACGCCTTCCCTATCTCTTCTAAAGGTTGGTATCGATAAGTTCTCTCGATGGAGTGGCCTTTTACCGAACCTGCATAAAAGTGAAATTTACTTCTCAGGAGTCCATTCTGAATCTCGTAACAACTTCAAGGAGATGTTTGGTTTCTAGGAAGGGTCCTTGTCGTTCAAATATTTGGGTATACCCATTATCGCATCTACACTTTGGAAGGCTGATTGCTCTACTTTAGTTACTATTATCACATTGAGGGTACAAACATGGACACATCGGTTTCTCTCCTTTGCGGGGTGACTACAACTCATCAGGTCAGTGTTCCATTTTGTCCAAGTCTATTGGGCAAATGTCTTCATATTACCGAGGTCGGTTCTTGATAAAATTGAATAGATTTTGAGGCAATTCCTCTGGAAAGGCCTGGACCCAGGCGCGGGAGGTGCCAAGGTTACTTGGAATGATGTTTGCCTCCCCAAGGATGAAGGGGGCTTAGGGATTAGAAGACTTCAAGAAAGTAACTCCGTAGCCATGCTTAAACACATATGGTTCCTATTCATAGACAAGGAATCTTTGTGGTGTAGATGGATCCATTCTATATTTCTGAAGAATAAGAACTTCTAGTTGGTTGCTAAACCAACTTTTTGCTCATGGTCTTGAAAGAAATTGCTCGACCTTTGTAGCGGGTTCTGCCAGTTCTTCTGTTGGCGGGTGGGGAATGGGTGTTTAGTTTCCTTTTGGTTTGATAACTGGCATCCCAAAGGGCCGTTCAATATTTTATTCTTTGATGTAGACATCGATCGATCTTGTCTTCCCATACAAGTCTCAATTGCTGATTTTATGTCTTTCGTTGATCGGACATCTGGAGCCCTGGACATAATTGCCTCCTGGAATGATCCCCCGCCTATGCTAAACTTTGAACCTGATCATTTCTCCTGGCTGGGCCACTCCTCTAGGGCTTTCTCTGCCATGTCTGCTTGGGAAGTCATATGCCCGAGAGGGCAAGCCATGCAATGGGCTCCTTTTATCTGGAATAACATGCTAGTCCCTCGGTATTAGTTCCTGCTGTGGCTAATCACTAGAAAACGATTACCCACCCAGGCCATGCTCATTGCCTATGGCAAAATCTCTTATGTGAATTGTGCTTTCTACTCAGGTCATCCTAACTTTATTGACCACATATTCTTTGGGTGTCCTACTACGGGGGCTTTAGCTACTTTTTAGGCCTTTAGGTTTAATTTCGCTTGGAAGAATAAATCTTGGATGGATAACATACAATGGGCTATCAAAT